>JABUQX010118835.1:0-17500 GCA_015478945.1 Trachelipus rathkii | reverse complement strand
GGTTCCGGCAGAACCTCCCCCGGAGGGGGGGAATTAGTCCTACCCGGTAGTTCCCCCGCAAGGCCGAGAGACCCCGACTCCTGCGATCGGTGCGGTTTACCCTGGGGGTATTCTTTTAGTTAAACAAAAAAAAGCAAAATTTTATAGAAAGTTTTCTATTTATTTTAAAGAGTAACAATAAAAAGGTCTCTAAATAGGCTCTCTAATCCTATTACTATAATTATTAACAATAACTTTTTTTTTTTTTTTTTTTTTTTTTTCTTTACATTTTCCTATCCAAAATTTTGCCAGGATTCCAAAAATGTATTCATTTTCGGCTGTAGCTAATTGTAGTTTTTGAGATATAATTTTTGTGTAATTTTTTTTTTTTTTTTTTTTTTTTTTAGCATTTTCCGCACTATAAAAATTGGACCGGAGCATCTCAGCCGAATGTGTTTCTTGTTTTCTCGGGTAGCTGTTGTAGTTTTTTGACGATATGGTTGTTGGGCTCTTTCTAGAGGCTGACCGCTATAGATATATATATATATATATATATTATATAATAGTATAATATATATATATATAATATATATATATATATTATATATATATATATATATTATATATATATATCATATATACTATATATATATATATATATATATATATATATATATATATATATAATGGCTAGATTTACTTTGTGGCCAGTACTCGTCATATCAAAAACTACAATAGCTACAGCGAAAAGGATACATTGCTGGAATGCTTGTCCAATTTTTAGGTGCGAAAAATGTACAAAAAAAAAAAAAAAAAAAAGATCTTCCAACGAATTCCGATACAAGAAAGCTTTCACATGTTTTGGAATCCTGGTAAACATTTTAGATTAGGAAAATGTAAAAAAAATAAAACAAATAAAAAAGTTATTGTTACATGAATTAGTAGTAATATGATTAGAGAGCCTATTTAAAGACCTTTTATTTAAAAAAGAAATAGACTTTCTATTAAATTTTGCTTTTTTTTTTTTACTAAAGAATACCCCAAGGTATACCGCACCGATACGATGGCACGAGTCGGGGTCTCTCGGCCTTCCGGGGAACTAGGGGGTAGGGACTAATTGCCCCCCTCCGGGGAGGGTCTCCGGAACCCCGGCGCTCCTTTGGTATTTGGTGTTCGCGGGGGGTTCCTCCGGCCCCTTGCCGCTAGCGGGTGATGGAAAACGTCCCCGCCCGTGGTGTTCCCGCGTCGGCTCGCAGCCCCTTACATTGCCGTACTAATACCTTTACACAATAATATATATATACTATTATTTCCCCTTCTCCTAAAAAAAAAAGGCCAATAATTATTTTATTTATTGATCTTTTTTTTTTCTTACATTTTTCCCAACTAAATTTTACCAGGATTCCAAAAATGTTTCCTTTTCGCTGTAGCTATTGTAGTTTTTGGAAATATTTTTTTTTTTTTTTTTTTTTTTTTTTTTTTTTTTTTTTTTTTTTTTAACCAGTGTTCCGCAATAAAATTTTCGCCAAGGCAGGTTCCAGCCAATGTATTCCTCTTTCGGCTGTAGCTATTGTGTTTTTGTAGCATATGAAGTACTGGCCACAAAGTCAAATCTATGCCTATATATATATATATACTATAATAATAATAATATATGACTATATATATATATATATATATATATATATATATATATAATATATATATATATATATATATATATATATATATTATATATAGTATATATAATATATATACTATATATATAATATATGATATCTATATACTATATATATACTTATATATAAGAGAGAGAGAGGAGAGAGAGAGAGAGAGAGGCAGAGAGAGGAGAGAGGAGAGAGGAGAGTCGAGAGAGGAGAGAGAGAGAGAGAGAGAGAGAGAGAGAGAGAGACGAGAGAGAGAGAGGAGAGAGAGAGAGAGAGAGTTATTGTTGTTGTTTTTTTGTGACATTATCAGCTGACAGATAACATCGTACGTCCGCCAAGAGAGTTTTCTACTGCCGGCGTAATTTCGTTTTTGGTATGAAATTATGATTTATTTACAGACCCAGTTATACAAAGTGGTAGTAAACTGTGGTTAGTCATTCGTGTAATTGTGTGTGACGGTGTGTATTTGTGAAGCAAATTTTGTTTGGGTCATAATAACTATAAAAATAACTAATATAATTTTAATTCATTACTGTGCTTAGTTTTATTGATTTTAATTTTGTTAAAATTTATTTGAATAATAAAAACGCACATGTACCACCTTTTTATAGACAAGTGTATTGATATTTTTAATATATATATATATATATATATATATATATATTATATTGGAGTAATGCATTATATATATATATATTATATAGTATATATATATATATATATTATATATATATATATATATATATATATTATATATATATATTAATATAATATATTAGATATGTATATTATTATATATATATAATATATATATAGTATATATAGTATATATATATAGTTATATACTGGGCAGTAAATGCCGCCTTCTAATATAGTACCATTAATTAATTATTATTGCTACTTTCGAGCGCCAACACATTCTCGGAAAATGTACTATAAACATTGATGTTAATGAAATTGATGAAAATTATACGTATATTATATATAGTATTATATATAAATATATATAGTATATTATATATTATATATATATATATATAGTATTATTAGTATATAATATATATAATATATATATATATATATATATAAGAACTATTACCGTTTTCCTTGGTAAGAAATGCTTACAGTTTTAGCACGAATTTCGTGCAAAAACTACCATGATTTCTTACAAGGTTTACTTTTGTTTACAAACAATTTGAATCGGCTGTTGTGATGGAGCCCGTCGATTTGAAATAAACAGAAATATTAAAAAAATAACAAACGGTTTATATTACAAATAATTGAACAGTTATTATGATGGAGTTCATCGATTTGGAAGAAATTAGATTTAAAGCCGATTTTATTGAATGAAACCTTCATCAATTCAAACGGGCCCAAACTGCGCCATTTTTTTTTTACATTTTTTAGTTAGAACGTGCTAAATTTACCAAGCACGGGAAATAACAGGAAATATGAGAAATGAAGAAATAGGCCTATCAAAGATGGAGGGAATTTAAAAATAGATTAGTTTTTAAATTTACTAAAAAAATAATTTATAAAATATTTATAGAGAAATTTGTACGTTATACAAGTTTTTTATTTTAAAATGAAAATATATACTACTCGTCAAAAAATAACGCACCACTAGGTAAATGTCAATCGCAGGAACGGGAAGGCCCCTAACCCAATGAAACTCTACACCAACACAGACGATAGCATCAGTGTAACTATGTAACCACCCCGCAGAGAATTCGCTGCAGCATTGGGGCCGTCACCACGATAAATTTAGGAAAACATAAACCACGCAACTGGATCTGGGAGAGGTGGGGGTAGGTTATGGGAGGGTGGAATCGAGCGAGGGATCATTCACGTACGAAGCGACTCCGATAAACATGGAGAGGTTAGTGCGTGCAGATAACAACACTCGACGCCGAAAGACACGGGTACCGGACACTTGGTCGACGGTTCGATGTAGCGCACACAACAATTGCACGGGTGGTCCAATGATACCAGGAAACCCTGACACATAATCGCCGGCGAGGACAAGGTAGGTCCAGGGCCACGACACCCGTGGAAGCGATTTATTCGTATGCGTGCATGACGAGAGCGCCACACAACGGCATGACATCTGCAGATACAACTGGCGGAGGTGCACGGCAGCAGGGTGAGTGACAAAAAAGTGCGTCGACGCCTTGTGGAACATAATTACCGACCCCGGAGGCCTGCAATAAGTCCACCGCACACCACGGCACATCGAAGGGCGCGACTGGCATTTGCCCGAGAACAACGGACGAGTCGAGAGTGTCTCTGTACGCTTCGGACAGGCGTGTTAGAGTATACTGACGACCGACGAGGCGTACAATATGCTGCAGGTGCCGCCGTTTGGAGGTGGGTTTGTGTCATGGTCTGGGGAGGCATCTCCTTATCGGGGCCTACGGAGTTACACATCTTCGATAATTCCTACAGACGTAAGTATACTGCAGACATCCTCGAATCACATGTCGCCATGCCCCGGTGACTCTTTAATTCTAATGCACGACAATGTAAGACCACACAAGGCCCAATGGGTGAACGACTACCTTAGGACGGTTCAAATTACGGCTTTGGAGTGGCCAGCATATATTCCGGACCTCAACCCAATCGAACATTTGTGGGATATCCTGAAACGTCGGATCCGACAGCTGCAACCCCCTCCACGGACCCTCCCGGACCTGCGACAGGCACTGCATGACGTATGGGGATCAAATCACTGTCCAGGACATTCGCCTACCATGAGCATGCCAGGACGGTGTCAGCAGTCATCCGAGCCAGAGGGGGCCATACACGGTATTGAGACAGACCCAACACCCTCCGCGGCCGTCGTCGCACGTACGGTGCCAACATTGTGTGTTTGTGGCGCTGAACCTCTGAACCCCCTCGTGGAGACCCTTGGTTGCACCTTGGCCTCACACTCTATCAACCTACGGATCTGGGGAGGAATCCACCATCCAATAAAGTGTCTTCGCGTTCTTTAACCATTTCTACCCTTCCTCCGCCACGTACCCTTGTGGTTAGTTAATGTTATGTGGAAAAATGAATTGTTCTTAGTTAACATGCTGGATTCCTTCCTCTTCTACCAGTTAACTACTAGATATGACCAATTTGGAGTCAATCACTCATCTGTATAAATGGGACTTTTATAGACTCTTATTATTATTATTATTATTATTATTATTATTATTATTATTATTATTATTATTATTATTATTATTATTATTATTATTATTGTGGCCCAAACAAAAAATAAAATTTAATCTATTAGTTTATTCAATCTATATCTAGTAATTGAAGCAAATGGTTATTTATTTATTTTTAATAGATGGGTTCCCTTTCACTATCTTAATATTTACTAAATAAATGAGGGAGAATAAAAATGGATTTGGCAGCAACCAAATCCAATTTTATATAATGTTCTCACCTTTTTTGAAGAGTTTCCAAGTAGGAAACTGAGTAGTAAATCCCTTGTCTGATGTATTGGTAAGCCAAGTCCTCTTCTTGGCTGACCTCTTTATATTGTTTGGTCTTCTTGACAGGACATGTGGTAGAAGTTCTAGGCCAGTTTCCTTGTTTCTCAAAAAAAAAAAAAAAAAATTGTTTTAGTATTTGTAATTTTTATTTAACAGTGGCCACTGCTATTGATCTTTTTAATAGTTTTTGTTTTTTCTTTTAAATGCCCAAATTTTTAGGCAGAGAAAATAACATAGTCTTTGCTCCATAGACGTTATTTTAGGTCTGGTGAGCTGCTCGAAAACTGTCAATCATGTCTTGCATCATTTTGCAATCTCAGCATGACCACTTTTTCGGGCGAGTCCCTTATTTACAAGTAAATAAAAAGAAAGTGAAATGGGATCAAAAGATATGTTTTTGAGTCGTTCGCTTAAATTTTTTATCCTTATTTTTTATGAATTTTAATTATTATTATGATTATTTTCTATTAAATTGAATAAAATAAAGTAAACTTTATTAATGTTAATTTTATATTTAATAAAAACGTATTATTTCCAATCACCAATTTTTAGTAGCCAAATTAATTAAAGAATAATATATATATATATATATATATATATATATATATATAGTATAAATATATATATATATATATATATATATATATATATATATATATATATATATATATATATATATATATATATATATATATATATATAACAAAATAAAGAAGATACACACATAATATCTATAAAAAAAAAAATAAGATAGGTACAAGAAACTGATAACATATATGTCAGTGTACGAAATTTGTATGGAAAATGCAAAAAAAAAATTTACTTTTTTATTTTATATTCCTAAACTATGATAGGTTGAAGAAAACTAATAACATATATAAAATCAGCGTATTTTAGGGGTTCGAGCCGACGGTGGACAGAGGGGGACGCTTCATACCCCGTAGGGAGGAACCCCCGCGACAACCCAAATACCAAAGAGTTAAGTCTGGAGACCTCCCGAGGGGGAAGGTCCACCCCGTCGTCCCCAGAGGCCGAGAGACCCCGACTCTTTATATCTGTTTACCCTGGGGTATTCTTTTTAGTTAAAAAAATCTTTTTTAATACATATTTCATACGCTGATTCTAAATATGTTATTAGTTTTCTTGTACCTATCGTAGTTTTGGAGATATAAAAAAAAAAGTAAGTAATTTTTTTTTGCATTTTCCATACAAATTTCATACGCTGATTCCATATATGTTATCAGTTTTCTTGTACCTATCTTAGTTTTCAAGATATCATGCGGGTAACTTCTTTAGTTTCACCATATATAGGTATATATATATGTTGCTATATATATATATATATATATATATATATATATATATATATATATATATATATATATATATATATATATATAAAATATATTTATATATATATATATATATATATATATATATATATATATATCTTGCTAGAACTAGCTTGACAATAGGACATTAAAAAGTTAATTAGGTTTTCTTTCTTTATTAAAATTAATTGTATAGAAAATTAGAAATAGATATAGACATTTTGACAGCAATTTAGTAAATCACAGTTTTCTTCTAACTTCTTCTTTACACCTTGACACAGGTCTTGTCATACCTTGTTATTTTATATATTCACAGTTGCTTTTCTTAACAATTTTATTCAATGGAAGTTTATTTTTTCTTCCTCTTATTATTACTCTTTCAATTTAATAAATCACAATTTTCTTTTAACCCCTTCTTCTTTACACCTTGACACAGGTCGTGTCATACTTTATTTTGTTCTACAATTAAATACCAGCGAAATCATTGTTTTGTTCACAGAATTATAAAATTTATATTTTTGTTGTATAACTGATTATATTGGGCCAAAATAACGCCCAGAGGCGGGAGCGCTAGGCTCCCACCTTTACAAGCTGGTTCTGTTTTTAAGACTCCCGACACATTTCGAATTTATCCGGGCGTTAGATTTACCCAGAGGAACGCCACCTATCGCCTTTACTTTAGTTCAAAATATTATGAAAGCATTATCGTTACATGTGTATATATTAAGTTTACATAAATACCCCTTAGTTGCACAAGAACAAACGTTACAATTTCCAAATACACATTATTATAGTAGTGTAGCCCCTATATGCCCCTTTAAATAAATATATATATATAGTATATATATATATATATATATATATATATATATATATATATATATATATATATATATATATATGTTGTTGTTATATATATATATATATATATAAAAAAAACACAATAATATATAAAATATAAGGTGTATCATAGCTACATTAAATAATATACATTTTTTAACAGGAAATAGCAACCTTACAGAATTAAGGAAATTCCTATCGTTTGGCAAGCATTCTTATGATTTTGCGCTAAGTTTGCAAAATCGAAAACGCCTTATATTGATTTCACGTAATAGTTAATACGACTTTACACATATATTATTAACAGTGTATATATATTTCACTTTCGTATTATATAAATTTACTCTCGTTAACAATTATCCTATCGCTTTTACGAAACAGTATCGCCAACGCTATTTGCTTTACTTTTTATATTTTCGTTATCGTGGCCGTTTTTAAAGTAGTTCTTGCCCATATATATATATATATATATATATATATACCGTCGATATATAGGGTATATATATATATATATATATATATATATATATATATATATATATATATATATATATATATATATATATATATATATGTATATATATATATATATATATATATATATATATATATATATATATATATATATATATATATATATATATATATATATATATATATATATATATATAATATATATATATATATATATATATATATATATATATATATATATATATATATATACCGTCAAATGGGGGAAAACTGGTAAAAATTAGGCTTTTTTTTTTGTCAAGTCCTACAAACTCAAAATTTCAAGTTTAAAAAACTAATAAAAGTTGGAGCAGACTAACAGGTGCAGTGATCTGCAAAAAAAAAATTAAAATATAAATAAGCAAGATACATTTTATTTTCCTTTCAAATCAGTTTTTGTAAAATTTTAATTTTTGTTATAAGGTCTGTGTACCAAAATTAAAAAATAACTCAAAAATTTCACCACTTTGTCTTTTTCAAATCAGGCTTTAAGGTATGTATACATATAAACCACATATTGATAGCATCTTCCATTAAGAAGTTATTTAACATTTAAAAACCCGGGGCAATTTCAGAATTCCATTCAATTCCATCTTCTTTGTCTTCTCTGCCATGCACGCGCAGCCAGTTGGGACCCTCTCCAGGAGGTCCAGGCTTATTTGAGGGTCTTGGAACCCTCAAATTAGATGACTCTACGTTATTAAAAACATATAAAGACTCTAATATACAGCTGAAGCCAGAATTCCAGTCTGGCTCCGACTCAAGCTCCATCACTTAACATCAGGACTCTATTTCATTCATTTTCTTTTATGCACTCAAATTTCATCCTTCTACGAGCATTTCCAGGTTTTGGGCTCAACCCCAACTCTGACTGGGCCACACTAGCATCAGGAACCAGCCAAACATGCCAACAACAAAACAAAACTAAAAAGTTGCCAAGGGTGCCAAATTTAACAAAAAATCAGCTGAATCTGGCAATGCGGCTAATTTATCATTTTTACTTACTACTAACATGTTAGGAAAACTCATTTCAGCTAGTGTCAACCAAAAATGGGTAAAATTTATATATTTTTTTAGGTTTTCTGATTGCCCCAGCAAAAAAAAATTTACCTTCTATTTTTTAATTTTTTTTTAAAAATTGTTGTTATTAATATTTTTTTGATTTACTCACATTAAATGATTGGCAAATACCCATACTTCATTACCATATTTTATAACTATAAATGTAAGTGTTATAGTTTTTAAGTTACACTTACTTAAACACAAAAATTGCACTTTTTTTTCTGAAGTTACCCCGCTTGACGGTATATATTTTCTTGAAACTTAAAAGATTATGGCTAAAAGAAGCTCTCACGAGTGATCAAAAAAGATGTTTGAGAAGTGACTGGTTCATAGAAAAACTTTACAGTCTACACCTTAAGGACCCAAATTTCGAATAACGTTGATTTCACTAGCAGTATTCCTTTTCAATACTGAGAATCTCCTGATTGAAACAAAACCAAATGTGTACATAGTTCTGCCATATTTATCATTTACCCTTCATCAGACCTGCACACATGTTATTCTTGTAGTAAATGGAAAAGTTGGAGTGAAGAGTGATAAATTGTTGAGAAAACAAACCTGTCTGCAGGTGGTGAACAATAGCCGCCTTATGTGTGTTCAAGGGGGGATAGTTGTTAATACTTCCATCCTGTATACTCGACTGGTATTCACGATCTTTTTCAGGATCTGGATTTCGGTAGACTACTTAAACCATTTTTTTTTTATTTTTAAAAAAAAACATTTTTCGCCGGAAAAAACCCCTTAAAAACTGAAAACCATTAGCCAAGGGAAACCTTTTATTTATTTTAAAAAACCCAAAAAAAAAACCATAATTTTTTATTATAAAAACCATTTATTTTTCTTTTTACCTTGTAATTACTTTTTTTAAAACTTAAAATAAAAAATCATTTTGTTTAAATTTTTATAAAATTTTTTTAAAAATTTGGTGATAATCAGGTGCAAGAGAAGAAAAAAAAAGGAAGACAAACAGCAAGAGAGCAAAAAATTCCCAAAGAGGTTGTCTTTTGATATAGTAAACTATTATCGCGACAATTTCCTTTGTGAAAATTTTAAACTACCCAATTTGGCTGAGCCCAATTTTTACACTAATATACTAAACACAAAAAACTACACTGATTCTTGACTGGACCACAAGCGCATCTTTTCACATCCAATCCTCCCTCCTTGTGTGAGAACATCCACGTAAGACTTTTGGTTTAAACATGTCCAGTAAAAGAGTCTTGGTGTTCATTATAACGACGGTTTGTAAAGTCCTGTATCTTAAAGTCATACCTACAAAACAAAACGAGCGGACCTGCCCACAATGATTCTTTTAATTGCTTTTTGTTTTACCTTTGGTTTACTTGGGGCTTTTAAAAAAAACCTCTTGTTTTTTTACGGGCTTTTTAAAAACTCATATGTTTAACTTTTGCCCTTTTTAAACCTCCCCAACATTAATTTTTTTAAAAAAAAACAAATGTTTTTTACATAGGTACCCCCGACTTATAGAAAAGCAATAAAGCTATTCGCAATTATAAAAAAGCAACCAAAATTCATCGAATGTAAGCAACGCAAAGATAGAGGTCAAGAGATAGACTGAGAAAGTGGGCAGATTACTTATAGCCTTATATAAGCACCGTCTTTAGGCCTAAGCACTACGAGGCGGCGCTGATCCAGAAATGCCGTGGAAACCAGAAGCATTTGCTCTCGTATTCTCCGCGATTTTGTTAGGGTTATTTTTAAAACCTGGGGACTTTAAAACGCTTTTTAGAAATAAACTACCAATAACAATATGTTGTCAGCTGAGGGGCCTTTTAACTGCTTTTAGGAAAAACACACATATAGAAACCATGGCCCTAACAGTTTAAACCGCTGGCGCAGCAATAAACCTGACAATGTGTTAAAAGAAAAAGCGGAAAGGAGTTATAAAAGTTCTTTGTTCAGCCCGTATTAAACAGAACATCACTTCAGCCTAATTCATAAGATTTTGGAGTGGACCCTTCAAACACCAAAAATCCCTTAAGCAAGGGCGGCGTTGTGATGTAGAAGGTTTTGCCTATATTGAGCGACTTTTTTGTTTTTATTGTTTATTGCGTAAAAATAAATATGTTCACAGGTAGCTGTGGCTTTTTAAAAAAAAACTTTATTCTATGTCAAGCGCAATGGATAGCGTAGACCTGATAAAGACAGATTTACCGTCTTCGGAAAGCATTTACTTGCTTTTAAGAAATACGCTTTATTTCATTATGTTTTTATGATTAGCTGTTTGACATCTTAGAGGAGTGGATGATTTTTTAAACCCCTAGTGTGAATAGCTTTGTTGTGGCCTTTTTTTATATAATATGATTGCTAATTTGTCTAACCTAACAATGTGTGTCTGAGAAGACCCGCCTATCTCCGCCTGATTAAAATAATACCTACCTACCATATAATTGTTCAGCGTAAAGAAATTAGAAACCAAGAGTGAAAAATAAATAATCCTGACGAGATTAAGAGACAATTCAATAAGTCAGAATGAAATCGCTAAAAAAGGAAAAAAATCCAAAATAGTGAAATGAGATTATTTGGTGATTAGAAGTCGTTGCAACCAAGCCACCCCCCCATGAGGGGAGGGGGGAGGGGGTCGAAGTCTATTCAAGTTCTATATTTGTGACGCTCAGTTGGATTAGAGTTTTTAGGGGGATTGTGCATTTTGGTAGATTGATAGGTGCGACCTTTAATAACTGAGGCCACTAATGTAAAGAACGAATAAAACTTTATCAGGTGACAGTTAATTAAGTAACAAAGCTTAACTGCTCTGATGAAAAAGCAAACACACACCTTTTTACATTTTGGAGAGAGAAAAGGAACTAGCCTTTAAGCACTCAGCCAGAAGTCGTTCTCCTGGGGCTTTACTGTATTTCAGAGCAACCAGTTCCTACTTATAGTATTTTATTTTTGTCCTGGGCTTTTCTTTGGGGGGCTTTTAAACCTTCATAAATTTAAAGATTCGTGATTTTATTTGAAAACAGAAAATGATATGATTATTTTATGAGTTATTGGTCATACTAATGTTTTATATGCACTTTTAATGTAGTGATTAATGGTATGGAGTTAAATACCTTCATTAATTGAAGAGAGTGTTGTGAGATTTCTTTATTATTGTATTGTTTAGTTATTGCATTTATTTTTATTTTAAAATTTTTTATTTTTTTAGTAATTTTATTTAGTGATCTGTGTGCTGATAATGCCACTTTTACCAGTTTGGTTCAAATAATGTCTACATTGAAAACTTTTCATGAGTTCTAGAGGCGGCGGCACCCTGATCTCGAGAGTCTCCTCCTGATATGTTCTCTGGGAGGGAGACGGAACCACAAACCAATAAAAATCAGATACCCCCTCAATGAATACACAAAAAAACCTCGGACAACACACAGCCTCAAAAAAAATACCTCCGCCCACAGATCGCACAAAAAAACAACAACCCCAAAAACCAAACAAACAAAAAAAACCCCAACACACCCACCCCCAACCCCCCACCCACCAACTTACCCAAAAACTTTATAAAAACAACCACCCCCATGTTTTTTCCCCACTTATTTTTGGGGGGGGACAACCTTTTAATTCCCCACACAATTCCCCAAACTTATTGGGACCCACTTTTTTTACATTTTAAAAACCCATCATAAACATTTTTAAAACAATTTTTTTACCCAACTTCAATTTTTTAAACCCCCACCCACCCGGGCGGAACAAACCCCACCTTTTACCATTATAAACAAACCCAACCAGTTCCCCCCCCCCCCACTATGACTAGAAGCTTTTAAACCATTTTTTAAAACCCCATAAAGGGGAAACCCAACTACGACTATGATGCCATCTTTACACCCCAAACCCCCAAACCCAAAAAACACCCCCCAATACAACCCCAAAACCAACTTTTCCCCACCCAACCCCTAAAACCCAAAGAAAATTTACCTTAACCCACCCCTTTCACCCCAAAAACAGAATTTTTTTTTTACTAAACCCACCAGTCCTTTTAAGGCCTTGTACGTAGGTTGCCCACCTTCACCACCCAGATTACCTTTTAACCAAAAAACTTCCCCCCCCCCCACCACCCCCCTCCACCCAGTTCACTTTACCCCCCCTTTATTCTCTCCACAGGAGAGTTCTTCATTCACAAAAAACTTACCTATCATCTTTCCCCAAACAACCACACCCCGCTAAGACACCGAGAAAACCCAAAGCTATAACCCTTTTAAAAAACACCCCACCAAACCCCAGCGATGTTTACTACACACACACACACACACTAACAAAGGAGTGGTAACCTATTTTTTAAACTATCATCTACTTCCCACAACAAACCCCCACAGATTTTTTACTTTTTTTTTACCAACTTTCCAATTTTTAAAAAGAAATTTTTTACTTTTTTTTTAAACCAACTTTCATTTTATACAACTTTGCATCCTACCAAACCTTTTTTTCCCAACCACCCCCCACCAGGATTTTTACTTACCAACCAACCAAAGGGGAATACTTTTAACCCAAACCCCCCCAACACAGGGGGAATTTTTTAACTACCCCCCCCAACCACTCCAAAACCCCCAACACAAGGAATTTTTAAAACCTTGACCCAACCAAAAACCCACCCACCAAAAACCCCCCCCAAACCCAACCCCAAAAACGTACTCTTCTATAAATCAAACACCAAACCCCACCCCACCCCCACCGTAACCAAACAAAACACCCAAACTGACGCCTAAACCCACTGCTCAAAAAAGCAGACCCCAAACCTGCGTAAAGGCCCAACCCACTTTCAAAACATTTAACCAAACATAATAAAGCGTATTATATATTTAAAAAAATCAGCTAAACAACCCCATCTTACTGTTTTGTTTGAGTTAAGAACCAAGGTCTTTGAAAAACCTGTTTTTTTTAATTAATTTTGTTTTTTCTTTTCAGTTTTATTTTTTTTAATATAAAGAATTTAATATTTCAACGATTTTTTCTTTTCAAGAAACAGCTCTTTCTATTTCATGATATTTACTGCTTTAAAAATTGTCATTTTTATTCTTTGAAAAACAAAAAGAAATTTATATTAACTCTAACTTTGTTATTAAAAATTTAATACCACTAAATTTACATCTTTGAGAGAGAGAGAGTGTGAGCAAAAAAACTTTTTTTTTTTTACTTAATTATTTTGGAAAAAAAATTATTAAAAAAAAAACATAATTTTTTATCGGTACCTGAAAAGATATTAGAAAAATAAAAATTCAGGTAAAAAAATTCAGTTAAAGGTTCTGTTCAAATTTTTTTTTTCCCCCTAAAACCCCAAAAAACCCCCTTTTTTTTTTTCTTTACAAACCCCAAAAAGGCCGTATGCCAAACGGTTTTGCTGTTGTTTATGAGAAAACTTCAAACTTTTTTTAATATATTTTTTTCCATTTCTTTTTAATGTTTATGCTATAATTATAAAAATAACAAAAAAAAAGTTTCCTTCCTCAGGGACGGAAAAGAACTTCATAACGTATTGTTATTGTTTATTAACGGAAATTTTTCATTTCCTAAAAAAGTTTTATTTAAAAACTTAAACCAAAAATTATTGAAATTTACCATTCATTAAATTAGTTGCAAAAAATTTCGAATTTTAAACTAAAATATAAAGATTTTTTTTTCCAAAAAGTTTATAAAAATTAAAATTTAAAGGTCAAATTTTTTTTACTTTATTTACATTATATTTTTATTTTTTTTTTCTATTTGGTAACATGACAAAAAAATCCAAACCCACCGGAAGAAAGAAAAACAAACACCAACAAAACCCCCGGGAATCCTTTAAACCCCAAGATAAAAAACCCGAAACTTGGGGACCCCTCTCTTTCTGTTAAAAAATGTGTTTTCGAAAAAAAAAAATAAAACTTTAAACTTTGAAGGGCCCCCTTAAAAAATTTTTAGGGAAATTTCCTTTTTTTTTTGTAGGCCCCCGGGCGGATTTTTTTAGGGGCCGTAAAATCCAGGGTTTTTTCAACAATCGAGCGCCGGAAAGCCGTAACTGGCGGATCGGGATAGTAATGAATGAGACTTCCAGATCATCTAAACAGAAATGAGAGGATGAGTAGGGTTTTCAAAGATCTTAGATAGAAATACAAGTTGAGAGCTATAGGGCGAAGGTTAGTAAGATCAGAGCGGCTTCCTTTTTATCGGAACAATGGGTTGGACATGTTGCGTGCTTCCAACATGAGGGAAAAGTATTAGTATTGAGACACGAGAATAAGAGTGAACGATGGGCGGGACGTCAGCGCCAATATATATAGTATAATATATATATATATATAATATAAAATATACTTATATATATATATATATATATATATAATATATTATATATATTAAATAATATATATATATTATGCTCTATTATATATATTATTATACATTATTATATTATATTATTTTTTACCAATAATAATACTGACCTTGTTTTTCATATTGATAATAATATAAAAAAATAAATTTTTTTTGTGGTATATATAAATGTAAAATAATATTAAAATCTGAATAAACCGTTATTTAAGGGTAGGGGGTATATAGTTAAAAATAAGTTCCTTTCTTCTAGAGCCGTTTTTCTTTTGTCTAACGGTTTCTGCTTAGCTCTCCTCGATTCTCAAAAGAGATAACTTTTTATAACATTTTAAAATCAAGAAGTTCTAAGAATATACACACTCTGAAGAGATGCCGTCTCCGCAACTCTCAATTATGTGGCATTGTAACTGCCGCCGCATTTTTGATTTTATGGTGTTGATTAATAAGGCTGTTATTTTTAATAAACGGGTTTATCTATATCCTTTTTTTCGTTTTAATTTTGCACTTTAAATAATTTCAAATTTTTATTTGTGGAGCCGGAACTGGTTGGACAAAATAATGAGAATTTTTAAATATTGGTTATTATTTACAATTTGCAAAAATATTTCGTTTCTATAATGTTAACTCGTGCTGAGCACGATAGGCACGAGTGCAGGAGTGCGCCTCCGATAGATAGATGATTATATATTATATAATATAGGTAGAGTGGATGGTATTATATATATCATATATAGCGAAATATCTATATATATATAATACCTTTATATAGTATATATATAGATATATAAATAATATACTATAATATTAATCTTAAGTAGACTATAGTGTATTTAAACGCGTTTTGAAATAATAAAAAAAAAGGTAATCCACACATAAGACCCATTTATCGATTTTACATTACTCTTTCATTAATCTTAATGAAAAGTTTTTATTTCAAAATGATGTGCTAATATAGTAAACGGAGTCTATATATTAATTAAAATAGTGTTATCCTTTTTAGCTGAGGATAAGAATTTAATATTTTTTTTTCTTCCCAAAAAATTAGTTATAATATCTTCTACCAATTGATGTTTTGACGTGAAACTTTTTCCCACGTGAATGTTCTCTATGTAAACAATAGCCCAATTTAGAACGGCTTTCGTTCTGGAACATTTGACCAGTTTAGCCACGTGTGTAAACACGTTGTAAAGTACTAAACGACCTTTCAATTGTACAAATAGTTGGGGTGGAAGTGTCAGAAGTACTTTGATAGCTTGTGTAACTGCTAGGAAAAATGTGCAATGCTTTTTTAGTAATGTATTGTAACTCATTTTCTCATCCATTATGTTACCTTATCTGATTCCGGTTCACAGAAAATTAAAACGAGAAAGAAGGAGACGGAGGAAGAGGTTGTCAATGATTCATATTAATGTTACTCCTAGTTCAATTTGATTTTTAAATATTTAGATTTGGTTAAAATTTTATTCTAACTGAGTGTATAAAATCGCAAAGGAAGAGTATTGTATATATTGTGTTCCGAAAGTTTGATACTCAGAGATGAAATGAGAGAATCAAGGTACGATATAAATAGTGAAACTCTGAAGTAGTCCTCAGCAGAACTTTTTGATGTCCCTGAGGCTGGGATTCTTTTGGATTCTGTACATAGTAATGAAAAATAAAATCAAAAGATCCGTAGTAAAATTTTTTAAAAAAGATTTCCTTTAAAAAGGGTCCAAGAGGTCACTTTCTATATAATCGCTTTTTAAAATTTAAAAGTTTTTCTGCTGACATATGCAAACCTCTCATAAAAGTTACTTTAGTTTGAAAACATTTGTTTAACGTCATCCAAATTTCAACTATATTTCGTCATGATTATTAAAACAGATGAGAAATGCAGGACTTCCTGCTGCGGATGAAAGCTGACATCTGCTCAGCTTTCGTGTGACTTGCGTTATACATCTGGATCAGATAAGAGTTTTCTTTTTTAATTATCAACCAATATTGCTAATTTGGTTTCAAAAATGTCCTAGTTGCCTTTATGCATCTTGGTCCAGGAACCAATTCAATGTTTTCGCATAAACAATGGTTATATTTACTATCCAAATTTCTTGCATCGTGACTGAACTTCACGCGAAAAAAAAACTTATATAAATTTGTTTTTACTATTCCAACATTGTTTTCGAAATTCTGGAACAGGCATTTAGGTCATTAATTACTAAATTTTAAACAATTAAAAAACAAGTTCTCAATATATCATCGTACAATTCCTACAATAATGTGAGAGTAAATAAAAAAAACTATTATAAGTCTTAATACCTTGTTT
>JABUQX010118834.1:0-18518 GCA_015478945.1 Trachelipus rathkii | reverse complement strand
CTTTCCATGTCCCATATAGCACGGCGACTTTTAACTTCTTTAATGAAGTGCTCGGTATCAAACAAACTTTCATCCATGATTAAAAGAGCTCAAAGTAGTTCACTGCACAGTAGCGCGCGCTATACTGACAACATGTGTACAGTCCAATTCAAAATAAAAGAACTCGAGGCGCCCTCTGCTGGCGCGCGCTTCACGAGGAACCTTCTAGACTCGAGCTGCTGGGCGCGTTGAAGACAGAGTGCGCGCTGCATGTGTACGCCATCTGTGGTCATCATATAGTATGCCGTGATAGACAGCGCGCGTTGGAACGCGCGTTGTTTAGCGCGCGTTGCAACGCCATCATGTGTACGTAGCCTAAAACTCATTGTTGGTATCATATACTAACAATATATTAAAAAAAAAAAAAAACTGATGGAGTCATAAAACAAAACAGGTCCTATATATTTTTGAATCATTTCCGTCACACTTAAATTTCATTGTTAGTACCATATACTAGCAATATATTGAAAAAAAAAAAATCAAACTGACGGAGTATGTGCTGGAACGATTTATGCATGTTTAGCAACATTTTGGTACGTTTTATGTTCAGAAATTTCAACGTTTTTTTTTTTTTTTTTTTTTTTTTAAAACAATTCAACATACAACCTACAATATAAAAGTAAAATTTTAACATTATATTATATATATAGATTGAGCAAACAAATTTTTTTAATATTTTTTTTTAGAGGTGTTTGAAGCTGCATTAGTATAAGTTTCAATTTGAATTTAAGCATTTTCCCTTCAATTTTATGGAAATGTGTTCGAATTGCATACAATTCGATATTGTATATTGAAGGTGGAAGCTGATTAATCAACATTGATCCATATATTATATATATTTAATATATATATATATATAATATATATATATATATATATATATAAGATATATATATTATTATATATATATATATCAGTGGCGGGGGCTCGTGAACTGAACAAAAAACATGGGGAGGCACTTCAATATATATATACCTATATAAATATTAATATATATATATATTATATATATATATATATATATATATATATATATATATATATATATATATTATATATTTATATATATATATATATATATATATATTATATATATATAATTAGAAGGCGACCTGACACTTCGTTGCTACTCGTGCTTTAGCACGGAGTTATATTAAAGGAAAATGAACGATCTTACAAATTTGCAGTTATGATAAAATTCTCTTATTTTTTTGTGGAAAATAGGTCATCTGAAAGAATACATTACATTGTACAAAAGAGAAGATTATAGAGAGAGAGATATAAAGTCTTGGAGAGGAACAAAACAATAGGGTGTAAGCATCATTCGCCATCGGATAACCGTCTATTTTAATTCCAATCTATAAAATATGCTACGAGGGCTCGTTACCCTCTCCTCATTAAAATACAGAAAGAGACACAAATGCTCAATAGTGTGCAAGATCCGCGCTGCTTAGATACGAGAGTCACACATATACTGTGAGAGTGGTGTGATATTGGTTTTATACAAGTACTGTCTCTCTTCTGTACTAAGAATCTAAAAAAACACTCGTTTATATATAAAGAAAAAAATAATAAAAAATAAACATTTTACTTGTTCTGACATTTGAGAGCGACTCTACCACATTAAAAACAATTATATGCCTAAAAATCGAGAGACTGTAGGAATGGATAACCAAATGTCTTAATAAATAATCATAATTTTGTTAATTATGTGTGCTTTAAATAACCATTAAATAAATAAAATAACTTGAATTCAACTGACACTAGATGTAGAATATTAATAGTCGGCACCGATTTTCTTTGTAGGCGTGTGTTTTTAAAGTGAGTTTGCCACTATTCACAAATTAGCAACTCCTTGCCTCCTGTCACCGCGCGTCTTTTCAAGAAGAAACTTTTGCCTGCATAGGGCCCGTGTCCTGCCATTTTCGATAGGCTGAAAGTGTCTTATATTGATTTTTACCTGTTGTTATAAAGGTTTAGCAACATCTTATTTAAAAGAATTTAATTGCATTTTATTAATTTTATGTATTGATACTAAAGAATTACGGGGTAAATATGTGATATCGTGTTCTATTATATCATTCGAAACATAAAATTATTTTCTGTTCCACTCACTTCTACACACCAGTTTCGCAATAACACATGCGCTAAGTTATTACACCAAAAAAGCGGTTATATATAAAAAGATCAAAAATTACAACTATATATATAATTATTAACAAAAAAATATTAAGTAAATTTTATTTAATCTTCCTTCTCTTCTCTCTGATTCCTCTCATCCTCTTCTCTGCCTTCACAAGACTGAATCTTCTCACTCTCTACTCTCGTCCTCTCTTTAATCTTTTATATATATATATAATCTATTATATATATATATATTATATATATATAATATCACTATTATAATATATATAAATATATATATATATAGTATAGTATGATATAATATAATTATATATATTAAAACTTAAGTATTTTTTTATTTATTTTTCTTTTGTGAAGCACGAAAATGTGTCTCCTTTCTTTATTTGTGTTCGAGAGGAGGCTTTGGGGAAAAATCCTCAAAATAGAAACAAAATAAGAATTAAGGTTTCTTTACCGTTGCCATGGACAAACCAGTTTTGAAGGCCATTATAATTATGCCTTTCTGGCAGGCACAAATCAAAATTCCTCCAGTTAAAATGATCCTTATGAAAAATAGTTTCGCAAGAGAATAAATGATCGTTAATGTAAAATTACCGTTCTTGTATAACATTTTAAAACATTTTATTTTATAGTAAATAAATAGTAAATTGGAATTATTTTATTTACCATTAGTTGCTTTTATTTTTTTTTTAGAGGAGGCCCCGCCTCCTGTGGCTTCCCCCGTAAAGCCGCGCCTGATATATATATATATATTATATTATATATATTATATATATAATATATATTATTATAATATATATATTTACTTATATATATATATAAAATTATAATTTATTATATATATATATATTATCGTGATTTTAATTATGAAAATTGAATAGAGAAAATAAAATGACAATTTTTGGAAAAAATCTTGTAGCCAGCAACGTACGATGTACTATAGTAAGATAACTGCAAACTCTAAATGGCAGTTAAACGGCGCATTTACAGTTTTGTTTGCTTGATGTTTGTGAGAGGAAATTACGCGCGCAAGTCTATATGCCAATTATACGCGTTTGTTGACTTTACGCTAAAGATTTATTCGTTAATGGCATATATTTTTTATTGAAGTTGGGAATTTTTGACATCTCAATTTTCATATACTGTAATTTAGTCCTAACTCCTTGCTTGTCAATTTCTGTTCAATTAGGTTTGATAACGTCGTTGATCAGTGTATATTACCATATTGCATAATTTTCACAAAATGTTGACATTTTAAGTTAAGGAAAAAGCATTTATTGGAGAAGAGGAAAATTATTAAAAGCCGTACGTTTAAAAGGTGAGGAAATAAAAAAATTTGGTAGCTTAGCAAATGAAAATATTCCTGCGTCGGTGATTTAATCACAAAAACAGATCTGTATACTTTGGATTTATGATATAAAATGTGTTGCAGATATATGAACATTATGGCATATATTGAAGAGGCGTTTAGAATTCATTGCGTATTTGTAAGTTTCTGTTATAGCCTTTTGATGGGAACTATGGCAAATTTTGAATCCAAATTTGGAAGCTATAAAGATAGATTTAGTTGAGAAATATTTTTGAGACTAAGGGGGTATTAATGCCTTTCGCAGAAGTAGCGTTTTCAAAGATTCCACCCAAAATAACAAACTATCAGCGAATTGGAACATTAACTCTGTAACACCGACCATTGTAAAACTGCGCAGGAAATGTAGTCATTCGTAGGCTACCACCTCCAGAAGTTCCAAAGAAGAATTGGTCCTTTATTAAACCAGGGGGCAATAATAAAATTAGTATCGGAATAGTTGGTAATGCTATCGCAAAATTTTATACATATGCTAAGATTCAACTTTTTCAGCTTTCTCTCATTAACACCTTTAAACTTTATCTAAGGCTATGTTGTCACTCTTGTAAACAATTAAAATATTCTTCATCTTAACATTGAAAATTATTAACCAAATCTTATTACCCAGTACTCCCAAAATTACTGGTACAAAATAGATGTTGCTATTCGGGCAAAGCTCTTTACGTTCCATCTTGCCATGGTATGGAAGGAATGTAAAAAACAGATTATCGGAAAATAAAATAAGAATTTTATCGATATACACTCAGCTCCACAATTACCGAAATAATATTATATTATATATATATATATTAAAATATATATAATTATATATATATTATTATATATATATATATATATATATATATATAATTATATATATATATATTGTCACTGTGGATGTAAATTATTCTACTCCTGTACCTTCCAGGCTCTTCTGGTTTGAAGATAACCAAAATTCTTAATTTTAGGTACGTTAATTAATCCTTGTACTTTGTACTTTCCAGCTCCTCTGCTTGGAATAACCAATTTAAATTTAATCACAGAAGTGATTGCCTGACCTTCCCAAGTCCTTTATGCTTTAAAATGCAACTTTTTACAAATTGAAAGGACTAAAATTGCATTGCTAAAACCATGCTTTAAAATAAGAATATTTCACAGATTAACTTCAATTTTTGATAACAGACCAATCGATGTGTTTAACAACTTTCGGTTATAAATATCAGATTCTAAAGTCATTATTTTTTTGGAAAAGAAGTTACAGTGCCACCGGTAAAAAAAATAAAATTTTTCCAAAAAAAAAAATCTTCCACCCCGGAAGAATATATATATATATTATATATATATATATATATTATTATATATATATATATATATATATATTATAATATTATATATTATTATATATATATTATGGTAAAATTTTACATTTCGGGCGCGCACTAATTTTTTTAGTGTCATTTTCGATATTTGATGCGTCGATTAAATCGAAAATCTACTTTTGTTATATCGATACATGGAATCGATATTTGGTAATATATATATAATATAGTAATATATATTAATATATATATATATATATAATATATATATATATATATTATATAATATAATATTATATATATATTATTATATATAATTATATATATATATATTAGTAATTAATTGTCTGGATTATATTAATTTTTTTGGGATTTATTGTTTTTTGGGGTTTATCACTAACGAATACCCACGGGTTAGTCCGCCCCGATTGCCAGGAGTCGGAGTTCTCTCGGGCCTCTAAGTTGGACTACGGGGTGGGGACAATCCCCCTCGGGGATGGTCTTCCGGAAACCCCCGCCTCTTGGTGTTTGGGTTTCGTTGGGGGTTCCTCGACCCATGTCCCCTCCGGGATATTGAAACGTCCCCCCCTCCGTTTCCCCCATCGGCTCGAGCCCCCTAAAAAGGGTAAATTTTACTTAATATATATTATATATATATATATATATATATATATATATATATATATAATATATATATATATATATATATATATATTATTTATATATATATACTATATATATATATTTGAAAGTACGAAAGAAAGAAAAAAATTTCATGGATAGTGGTCTCGATATGTTAGCTTGCCAGCAAACTCAGTAAAACGCTCATTTGGTGTATGTTTTCTTGCCCACATGAAAGTTGCAAGATATCCCAGCAGATGTTTTTTCGACCTGCCACGTTTTGGGATTTTCAATTTAACCTAAAAATGAATATTTGCTTGCAATGAATTTGCTTAAAAACTGACATTTGTTTAGGTAAAAAATATTTACCTGAGACCACGTGCTTTCAATTGCATTCGTACATTCCTTGAAAGTGACAGAATGATTGACCGTGAGATGTTTATAGTCAAGTTCTTCGAGATCCTTGTAACCCTTCCAACAGTCAGACACTATAGTTGTGCCTACGTGAATATTCTCTTGTATAACTTTACGGAGGGTTTCGCTATCCCGTTTCTCCACAGGTACCAAAAACAGTTTTTGGTGCCTCTTTCAACCCCCCCAAAGACCCATTGGCCTGCGACATATCTTTCCATATGATATTTACGTTTCATAAACATTGATTCATCAACTTCGACTATTTTTTCACTGCCACCTATTTTATTACAATTTAATATACACTCTTCAATACAAACCTCGCGGCAAAAGTTAAACCAGTCTACAACTGTTTTGGGACTAACATCAACGTACATTGAACCCTGTGCTACTGTTTCATCTTGTGCAAAATAGTACATAATGCAAAGTGCATCCTTATATGATAGTCTACTATTGGCAAACCAATAGTTTTTGGGTGAAACTGTATACCTTTTACTACAACTATGGGCATTGCAGTAAAATTTAAATTTTTCTCCAACTCTTATTATTGAACATTCTTTTAAACATTTCTCACATCTCTTTTGTTGCAAAATTAGGTTGAAATGTTCTAAAAAACCTAGCAAACTCCAATCGTTTTCGCATATATCAAATAAATCACTTACATTCATTTTTAAACTTTGCGCTGACAACTTCACTTAACACATGCGACGAATATAAACTTTGGAACTATAGTGATCCGATTTTTTATTTTTATCATATCTCTTACAAATAATCAATTTACAACTAATCGATTTAATATTACAATATCAATGGATTGTTAAATCCCATAAAATATCGACTGGACTTAGTTTTTTTTTTTGCTGCTGAAATATAAAATTAATCCGAAACTTCTTCAGGTCCTTATTACTATTCCTTGCTAAATTAATTTCTGCCTCTCTCTATATAATAATAATTAGATATATATATATAATATATATATATATATATATTATGATATATATAATATAATATATATATATATATAATATATATATATATATATATATATAATATATTATATTAATATATATATATATATATATAATATATATATATATATATATATATATATTATATATATATATATATATATACCGGTATATATATATATATATATATATATATATATATATATATATATATATATATATATATATATATATATATATATATTATTATATATATATATATATATATATATATATATATATATATTTTATAAATCGCAGATGACAAAAAATATAGGTGATAGTAGTGTAGAGGGGTGTCATCCCCGATTTTTATGAAAATCACAGGATATACTCAAAAAATAATGAAGCTTAAAAAAAAATGAAAATTATTTAAGTCTTTAGTAAAAAGAGTTTGAGCCTCTCAAAGTTCAAAATTTTCCCATAGGCTTTCTTATAAAAAAATTAGTGGGCCTCGTGCTTATTTTAGGGCCATCCAAGTTCAGGTTACGATAAGATTTGTTAATTCTGTATAGATTTTCTTTGTATATCTAACAAAACATATCATAACCTGAACTAGAGGGCCTTAAATGAAACCTAACCTTGATGGATCAAAAATGAAAAGTCTATGGGAGTTTTAACAATTTTGAGAGGCTGTAACTTTTTTTTCATAAAGAGAGCGACGAATTTTGTTTCCATTCTTCATTATTATTTTTTTATAATATATCCTGTGATTTTTATAAAAATCGGGGGTGACACCCCTCTGCACTACTATTACCAAAATAAATTCTAGAAGACAGATTAGGTCAAGACTGAAAATGAATATCACGTAGATGAAGAAGATGCATAATGCATTGCTCAACACTGGAGCTGGTTCCGGTACTAGAGCTAAAATCATGCTAATAACGTATAATTATCTGACTAAGATGAATTTTCCAAGGTTTATAAATATGGAGAATATGATTTAGGGGTTTTCAGAAAATCGCCAAAGGTGCTGGGATCATCGCCTCCTGATCAAATTCAAATATCAAGAAGAAATATCAGATAATTGGAGCGAAAATGAAGAGCAAAGATGGAGAAAGGACTGAAGAAATGAACAATGAGGGCTAAATGAGAAGACACATATGTGGTGCTCAGCAACCACGAAAACGCAGTTCCCAGTGCAAGAGCTGAAAATCATGGCTATTAACCTATAATTACCGATTAAATGTCTATAATATGTTTATGAACATAGAGAACTTGTTTTCAAAGGTTTCAGAACCGTAAGGGTGTCTGAAACCCATCTCCCATCAAATCAAATTCAAATATCAAAGAAAAAGAAGAAAATAAAGAGAAGACATAAAAGAAGAAGATGGAGATTGGATGAAAGAAGGAAATAAGAAGGTAGAGATGGACACTTGCATGCCGTGTAGGAACTGTAATATGGGTTGTGCAGTGCAAGAGTAAGGAAACATTAGTCTAATTACGCAATACTGGTGTCATTTTACATGTAATTCGTACACTAAGATTCTTGAATTGGTTTAGTTTTCCATAAGGGCTGACATGGTGTCAGAACACCCAGGGAAGTGATACTCGAAGAAAAACTTGTTTTGGGTCGTCTAACTACAATATTACATCATTCTTATTACCTAGTAGCTGAAGGAAAAGATATCCTAAAGAATCTTGAAATGGTAAAGATACCTACGGAGATGGTGGTGAGCCTGAAAATGTGGTTTATCCTTTTAAATTTAATTGAATCATCTAATTACATAGTGATCAACTATAATCAGTCCCAAATCTAATTTCTTTTGGCCAAACGTAAACTAATATATTTTCTTGTGTGTAATGATATATTATGTTTAAAGTTTATATATATATATATATTATTAAGTATATATATATATATAATATATATATATTATTTATATACTATATTATATATATATATAGTATATATATATATATTTGATATTAGTATATATATATTTATATATATATATTATATAATATATTATATATATATATATTATTATAATATTATATATATATATATATATATATTAATATATATATACATATATAATATATATATTATAATAATTATATATATATATATATTTATATATAATTATATATCTATATATATAATACAGTCCAGTAATATATATAATATATTATATATATATATATATTATATGATATATATTTATATATAATATATATATATATTTTATATAATAAATAATATTGTATATATATATTATAATATATTTAAATAAATATATATATATATATATTATATATTATATATATATATATATATCATATAAGTATATATATATAATATATTATATATTATATACATATACTAATATATATATATATATAGTATATACATATATATATATATATTATATAATAATAATATACTATTAAGCTATATATATATATATAATAATAATATATATAAATATATATATAATAATGATATATATATATTATATAAATATATATATATTATATATACTAATATATATATATATATATATATATTATATATATATATATAGTATAATATATGAAACTTTAGATGTGTTTAGATCAATAAAATACTTTTGAAGTTTCTAGAGTTCATTAATAAAAAAATGAACAGCAAGAAGCCAAACATTTTTATCAGCTGCAGTTAACCTATATTTTTTTATGCTAATTCCATAAATCCAAAAATGTTAATTTGGACTTTTCTAATATTTTAACATGGGAAAAAGGCATAATAAGAGTCCTATATTTTTAATGGCAAAATGGTTAGACTAAGTTATATTTAACTTTGAAGGTCTTTTAAAATGCTTTTACAATTTCATCTTCCTTTTTTAGGTCCTCACCAGCCACTTATTGATTATTAGTAATTTCTTGGGTTCCGGTTTAGACGTTTCTTATCCTTGCTTATTGGAATTATAAAGACAAAATATACAGAAATATATTAAAAGCTCCTTAATATATTGCGGAAGACCAGTTTTATACATTAAGATAAATAAAAGTCTTTAAAAAAAGCTTTCTTAAGAAAAGGCATAGCATGTGGGCGGGGTGACTGGGCCCACCTTTTTTAGAGGGATGATTCGGTCCACTTAAATAAAATAAAAACTGAAAAAAAAAAAAAAAGCATTTCGCTCATTTAATAGCCAAGCGGTAGTACTACAAGTTTTATTATATCATCTTTATTCTAGAGGTTTTTATATTTTTAAAAAATATAATAAAATTAGGGTACAAAATTGCCCTTAAATAGAATTTAACTTTTGAAAAAATGTGTGTGTTTTTTTTTTAACTTTGTTATACAATGAACAAATTTGGATGGCATTTAATATTTTTTTTCAGTGTATACACTCGAGTAATTAGCTTTTAACTGGCAAAGTAAATTTTTGTTCCAAACAGTATGTGGCTAAATCACAGGGCCCTACTTGGTCCCGATAACCCCGACATAAATACTTGAAATGAATGGGGTGAATCGACCACCATTGTTTTCGTAATTTTTTATCCTATTATTGACTTTTTATTGTGTTATAATTAATTTAAATATAATAAATAGTTACTTATATTAAGTAAAAATTAAAATAAAAAATGAAATTTATATAAAAAATACGAATTCCAAAACGTTTCAATTTTTGAGCGGAGAGGGGTGAATCGGACCACCTTATTTTTATTCTTATTTTATTTATCATTATTGACATTTTTATTACATATTACTAATTTTAATATGAGAAACAATTATTATATTAAGTAAAAATTAAAATATAAAATTGAATTTATACTTAAAAGAATTCAAACAGATGGTCTGATTCACCCCTCAATGGTGGTCCGATTCACCCCTCCAAGGTTAGGCTGAATAAGCTTTATTTAAATTTTAATAAAACTATTATTATTAGAATTACATTATTATTTGTTTGTGTGCTTATTACGTACTATATGGCCTTGAATTTCAGAAAAAAAAAATTCCAAAAAGTGCATTAGGGGAAAGTCGGGAGACAGACTTATACCTAAAGTGGTCCAAGTCACCCCGCCCGACGCTACCTATTATCATACATGGATGGTGCCATTTTGAAAATTGATAAAACTGATATAGAGATAATCGATATCAAATATTTCAATATTTAATTGCCATGAATATACAGTTAATATAGTAAACTTAAAAGCATGCACAGGGTTAGAGGTACAGTGAACGGAGAATCTATAGACAATGTATCATCAAAGGCGTAACTTTATGAATGTGGTATTGTAATTACTTTTTATTGTAAAATAAAAAGTTTTTTGATTTTTGGGTGTATAAAAGTTTTGTCTTTATAATTTCAACAGAATAGAAATGTGTTCGATCAGAGCTAGGAAATTACTGAAATGTTTAACACGTTTATTCTTTAAGACTTTGAATTAAATTTTAATGCAAATTTTTTAGGAAATGTTTTTTATTTTGTTTACAGTGTGTTAATTGTTAGAAATATATTTAAAATAAATAAAAAATGGATATCAAATCTGAAATTGAAATTAAAGAGGAAGATTTAGATTCAGAAAATTACTCTTATCAACAAAGTTCTCAGGTTGGTTATATACCAGTGTATATATATATAACGGTATATATAATATATATATTATATATATATTAAGATATATTATATATATATATATATATATATATATATATATATATACTATATATTTAGTCACTGAACCTGCCCCACAAATGTAGTAGAGTTAATGTTTTCCTGACAAGTAATTAGAATTACTCATGCTGTTTGAGTTTTATACACACACTATTTCAGCTCAAGTCATCAAAATATTTTATCCAATATGTGTGTGGTGTTTTTGTATGAAAGAATTTGTTATTTTGAAAGAGAAGAGGACATTGGCTATTTTTTAGTGATGTGTGAGTATCAAGATTGATGTAAAGATATACCTTGTCACAAACTAAATTGCATAAAATCTATTTTTAGTGTCCATTCAAGTAACTGGCTCCAAGATATGATTGAGATGTAAACACATACCAAACTGAGCTACAAGAACTCGTATATATATTAAAAGAAGCTATTAAACAAAGAAGTTAATTAGTTATTCCAAAGATTCAAATTGCCATAAATGGCCAGATATATTTTCAACATGATAGGCAAAAGAAGAAAGTATAAGGAGAGATATTTAAAATTATAAAAGCATAAGCAGAATGATACCGGAGAAATGATGAATTGTTTCTTAGGTATTGGGAATTTTCAAACGGAGGTCACTAAAGAATATATTATTGATTTAATGGAAGAATGTATTAACATGGAAAGTTAATAAGGATAAAAGATGGAACAATGGTAATTAAAAAATATATATATATATATATATATATTATACTATATATTATATATATATATATATAATTATATATAGGATGGGCCGGATATCCGGCCAAGTTTTTGACTATCCGGTATCCGGGCCGGATAACTGGATAATTACTTTCCTAGTAGGTTCTTCTCATTGGGAAATATTAAAATAATTTGAAAAAATTAATTATATATATATATTACTTATATAGTAATATATATATATATATAATATATATATATCAGTATATATATATATATATATATATATATAATATTATATATATATATAATATATATATATATTAGTTATATATATATATACTCGTTTAGACTTTCGATGTTGGGTAAGGAATGTTATATATTTTATTCAATCATTTATGTTTACTGTACAATACATTTTATCTGAAATTTGGTGGCGATACGTTTCATAAATTATATTCATTATAACCTAATCTTAATAAAATTTTTATAAAAGAAAAAGAATAAAAAATTGTTGATTTCAAACAAAATATTCCTGCATTTAAGCCTTTCAGTTTTGGTAAAATTGTCCGGTTTAAGGTAATGTTATCAAATATCGATTGTTTTTTCCGATAATCGAAAGTTATCGGATATCGTTGTCCCATCTTTTTAAGTATAGTTTGTTCGAACACGAAAGAGTGACATTGACTTCAGCTAAATTTACAATAAAATATTTTCAAAAAATGAAATATTTGTTTATATAGTTACGTATATATTAACTTAATGAGTTATTTAAATAAATTTATGAAAATATAAATGAGTCAAACATTTGATATATATATATATATATATATAGTTATATAATATATACTATTATATATATATATAATATATAATATATATATATATTAATATATATATATATACTATATATAAATATTAGTATATATATAGTTATATAATATATATACTAATATCATATATATTGATATATATATATAATATATATTTATATATATATATTATTATATATATATATATTATATATATAAATATAATTATATAATATTATATATATTATATATATATATTATATATATATATATATATATATATATATTATTATAATCACTCACTTAATTTCAAGTTTCAGGTATTTTTCTTTAATTTTTGTTTTAGATTGTGTTAGGTTAGGTTAGGTTAAGTTAGGCTAGGTTAGGTTAGGTTGTTATGCCAGTTAACCTAACCTACCTAACCTAACCTAACTAAACTTAACCTAAATTAACTTAATTAACCTAACCCTAAACCTAACCCCATCCTAAACATAAAACAAAAATTAAAGAAATATACCTGAAACTGAAATTAAGTTAGTGATTAAGATATATAAATATATATAAGTATATATATTAGTATTATGATAAGACTATAATATATATATATATATATATATATATATATACTTATATATATATATAGCTATATATATATATATATATATATATATATATATATATATATATTATATATATATATATATTATATAAAAAATCTAGTGAAAATAATATTTTATATTTATGTATAAATGTGTGCATAAATTACTTTTGTTTTTTAATTTTAATATGTGTTTGCATGCATTCAAAACACATTCTGTATAAATTAAACGAATGCAACTCTCTAGAAAGACAATATTATAGAAAATCGATTATCTTTTCTTAAAATATCGATGTTGATACATTACCCTCAAAGACTATTACCTCAGTTTTTGTTAAATTAGTTACTTATTTACAAATCTTTAATAAAATACGCGAATCTGTGGTAATGGTAGCAACTGTACAAAAATGCCACGTGTAAAATCTCGACGACAATAAAATCTTGCATTCAACTGAAATTCCACATTATTTTTTTTGTAGTCCTCTAATTGCAGAATTGCGGAATGATATAGCCATTCCGCTAACTGCAATTCGCAACATTTTTCAAATTATCGCAATCGCAATTATGCAATTTATTTTGGTATTCCGCAATTGCGGAATTGCGGACTTAAATTGCGGAACGTCCACCTCTGATATATATAATATATATATAATATATATATTATATATATATATAATATATATACTATGATATATATATATATATATATATATATATATATATATATATATATATAAATATATACAGGGTGAGTCGGGAGGAACGGACCAAACTCCAGGAGCGGATTGTACACAGGATAATAATGATATAAATGTAAGTTCGATTATTTAATTCATTAAGAAGGATGGGATATGTTTTACGTTGGTGTCTGCGCACGCGCAATACGAAAACCGCGCACAAACATGCGAATGTCGAATGGGATGATATATTTTTTATGACTTCTGTGAAATGCACATAAAAAATGAGGTGGGCTCTTCCTCTCGACATTATTTGATACGGTTGTTCGTTTCCACCCTAAGTACCATAAACAACTAGATTGTCCTTCCGTAGACATTGTTGCCTCAAAAGCCGCGAAACGTTCAATATGAAATAATTAGGTTAAATACAATAGGTATATCCAATAGTATTTAAAAATATCGATACAGCTAACAAAGGAATTAAATTAAAATACCTAATGCATACCCTTTTAGATTACATTGATATGTAGCCTAATAAATACGGCCATGTGAATATGTACAACCAACTAACAGCTATCATATGGAGGTTATGTCATAACCTACAAATTATGCGTAATAAAGTGTAGTGAAACGTATAACTTCAGAGTGGTTTGTTTAGTCAGAGCCATACATTTGGAACATGCCACGTGACCAGTATACGCAGGACGAAAAGCGTGACATGTTGGAGGTGTACATTACGCAAAACAGGAATGGTCGCAGAGCTGCTGCAGAATATGGACAACGTTATCCACATCGACGACCGCCGAGCCACATGGCATTCCATAGAGTTTACAGGGTTGATAGTTCAACCCCCTCATCACATACGGGAGGGGTGTCGTGTCCGTACATTTCGACGTCGAACCTGGACTTATCTGCTATACAATCCCATGAAAATGCCAACATCCTCATTACGGCCCAGGCTAGTTTAGGTCTTAGGGAATATCGAAGGAAACCAAACGACGGATTCGTGTTGCATACAAAATGTATCCCATATAGGGCCCAATGCCATGTCATGGTTTGCAATCGTGGAGACGCAAAAAAGGGTGGCTTGGGATTCCTGGCTGTCATGAATTGCCTTCTAATGGATGTACAGACTTATTGGAAAATACATTATGGCACGCGATGAATCTCTCTTACCAAATAACGGTATGTATAGCAAGGTGGCTTCAGACATTGGGTCGGAACAACCCCATATAACATCACTTAGCCATCACCCAGGTCTCCGTACTCAGTCAACGTTTGGTGTGGTATACTCAATAGTAGGATTATTGGGCCTTACTTCTTCGAGGGAAATTTGACAGGACAGCGTTACCTCCATTTACTGCAGACTGTCCTTGTTGACCTCCTGAGTTATATACCTTTAAGAGCACAACGAAGAATATTTTAACAACATAATGGGTGCCCCAGCACATAATGCAGCTATAGTGATGACCTACCTCGACAGAACCTTTCCAGGAAGATGGATTGGAAGATCAGGTCCATTTCCATGGCCTGCGCGTTCACCCGACTTAACACCACTGGACTACTTTCTGTGGGGGTATCTCAAACATACCGTGTACACTCAGTTTAAGACCCAGTAACCTCGCCCGATGATCTTCGCCGTCGAATAAAAAACGCATGTAGGGGAATCAACCTGCGCATTAGTCATTCGGCATCCAATGAAAACCATAGCGCCAGAAGGCTTTGAGGCATGTAATTCTCGTGAATGGAAGCGTTTTCAAGACCATTTGTAAATACTTGAAGTTGAAACGACCTGCGTTCTTTTTCTCCTTTATGCATGCTGTGGGATAAGATTCATAGGTGTAAATTTGTTTTATGATACTATTAACGTTATTACATTACATGTATCGATATTACGAATGCCATTGTTTTCTTCAACCTTTCACATTCCGTTAAAACTATTGTTGGTAACATTGACGTGTTATGGGTACATTGCGTGAAACGAACAACTGTAATCAAAAAATGTCGAGAGAAGAAGCCCAACTCTTTTTTATGTGCATTTCAACAGAAGCCATAAAAAAATATATCATCCCATTCGACATTCGCATGTTTTTGCGCGGGTTTTCGTATTTTGCGTGCGCAGACACCAACGTAACGTTCCCATCCTCCTTAATGAATTAAATAATTGAATTATATTCTTACACTTTCATACTTAGACATCATGTGCCGGTGAATACACCGCTGTACATAACTCGTGAAGACACCCTGTATTTATATAATATATATATATATATATATTATATATATATATATATATATATATATATATATATATAATATATATATATATATATAATAATAATCCTAATATATATATATTATATATATATCGGTATATATATACAGACTGCCGGATATCCGGTATTAACTTCCAGCCGGATATCCAGTATCGCTATCCGGCTAATTCACTAATCCGGCCCATCCCTAAAATATATATTATATATATATATATATAGTATATATATTATATATATATATTAATTATATATATATATATATAGTATATATATATATACTATATAGATATATATATTATATATATATATATATATATATATATATTATATATATATATATATATATATATATATATATATTAATATATATAGTTAATATATATATATATATTATATATATATATATATATATATATATATATATATAGTAATATATATAACTTTAGAAATAAATTTTGCTAAATATAAAAATTCATGTTGACGCAGTGTAAACTTATTATTATTAAATTATAAATTTAAATAATTAATTTACAGAAAATCCTCGAATTCTAAAAATGTAAATCTATTATGGCTTAAAATATTGAAGAGGAGGAGCAAAGAGGAGACCTGAACTCGAGGTAACAATTTTGAACACAGGATCCAATGAAGTGAATTTGCTCAGTTATTCTGTAAGGTTCAAGTTTCATTCTACTTTTAAGATAAAACAATATAGGCATATATCATCATCATCCACGCTTCTCTCTCCAAGACTGGGGGTAAGATGCGTTGACATGTACTGGAAACAGAAAAAGTAGTAGAAGATGACACAAATTGAAAAGAAAGCCCAGCCTTACCGGCCCTTTATACGCTTTTTAGTGAAAACGTCATCAACCGTGCAGAAAATCCACCTAGACTGTGATGGGCCTTCACTATGGCAGTGTCTCCGTCAAAGTGGGGTTTATCCCTTGGCGCCATGTGGGCCACAACCACTCTCCCTCACAAAACCCCGCCTTCACTCCTATTATGCAACCTCTCTTTCTTGTAGCCTCTGCCAAACTCACATTTCTCTCCTCCAATCCTTCCTTTACTCACTCGATCCACTTTTTCTTCGTCTCCCAGCCGGTTCGATTCGCCAGCACACACACTAGTATATCTGCTTAACTCCAAAAAACTATCATCATCCTTTCCTATGACCAAACCACTTATGTTACATTCGATTTTTCCCTCATTCAACCTGTCTTCGAGGTTGGCAATAAAAACCCCGGGTTTTCATAAAAAAAAACAACACAGCTGGGTTTTGGGTTTTTGGGTATTTGTATATTTTTGTCAGAAAAACTTTTTTGATGTAGACAAATCAATCCTGCTAATGTCAACGTAAGTGTAAGATACAAGTTTCAAATTTAAAAATAGTTTCTTTGAGAGAAACTGCAAAGTTTAACTACAGCTTAAAAATGTATTTCTGATTATTTTTATAAATTATTACTAATGCCAGTTTATTTTATATATATATATATATATATATATATATTATATATATAATATATATATATATATATATATATATTATATTATATATATATATATATATATATATATTATAACTATATATATATAATATATACATATATAATATATAGTATAATATTATAATATATATATATATATAAATATAATATTATATATATTATATATATATATATATATATTAATATAAATCGTCAAAAAATCTTCAAGCTTTCCTATTTAGACAAATTTATTTTTTACTTCAGATATCCTTCTTATTATTGAATATTTTAATTAATCAATCTTCAAAAAACAATATACAGGTATTTAAAAATGCCAAAGTATCATTCGGGAGGAAGATATAAGGCTAGTGAATGGAAGGAGGGGACAGTATTAAGTGACCAACCAAACAGAGTTCTTTGCAATTACTGCAGAGAATATAACAAAAAAAATAGAAAGGGTTAAAAGCCATTTAGAGAAATGTAGAAGTTCAGGATAAAT
>JABUQX010118833.1:0-2500 GCA_015478945.1 Trachelipus rathkii | reverse complement strand
TATATATATTTTTATATATATAATATATATATATATATATATATATATATATATATATATATATATATATATATATATATATATATATATATATATATATATATATATATATTATATATTATTATATATATATATATATATATATATATATATATATATATATATATATATTATATATTATATATATATATATATATATATATATATATATATATATATATATATTATACATATATATATATGTGCATAGTTTTTCCTAAGAACTTTGATCGTCCCAATTGTGGGGGCCTTTGCTTCGTTCGCTAGCTATACTGGAATGACTGTTTTGACTTGGTGACGCTTCTTCGGCTTCTGCCGATAAGATGGGAGCCGTAATTGTTGGTGGAATAAGCATGTTGATTCCTTTGTAACTAGATCTTTCTTCATAATCCATGACTGACCGTAAGCGCACTCTCTGCCATTCATAGTATAGACAAGCGTACCGGTGCAAAAACTCTCGTTATTTTACCTCACTCTTGCTATTTTTCATTCATTAGAAATCGATTTTGATATTATTCGAAGGGCAGAGCGGAGTTCATCTAAACGCAAGTGCGTTAACCCTCTGGTCCTCCTTTTGATAAAAATTCCTGACCACTTGCCAAAATATCTCTAACAACTTCGTAAATCTGTCTTTCCTCCTCTAATTCGCTTTCTGAGGGTTCTGTTGCTAATTCTCCAACTGAAAGGAAAAATCTCTTCGGCCTCCTATTTCTAACTCAACCTCTAGACGATTATGGCACTCCTCCTCCTCCCCTCTCCTCCTCCTCCTCCTCCCTCCTCCTTATTCTCTCTCAGGTGTCCTATGACTTTACCTTTAATTACATTTGATTAGGTGATGGAAATGCTAGTATTGATTGTCTAATTGCATGTCCCACAAAACATTTTCATTATGATCGCTTTTTAATTCGTGCTGACCCCGCCCTCGTTCAACTATATTCTCTATGTCTCAATACTAATACTTCCCTCAGTGTTGGAAGCACGAACATGTCCAACCTGTTCCGGGAAAAAAAGAAGCCGCTCTGATCTTTCTAACTATCGCCCTATAGCTCACTTGTATTCCTCTATCTAAGATCTTTGAAACCCTTCAACTCTCATTTCTTAAATCATCTGGTCTCATTCACTTCTTTCCGGTCGCAGTGCGGCTTTCGGAGCTCGAGGTCTACTGGCGATATACTTTCATTTAACTGGTTTATGGTTTTCCGCCCTCAGGACTACGGAGAGACTTGCGTGGTGGTGCTTGACATATCCAAGGCATTTGACCGGGTATGACACGGGTCACTGCTCTCCAAGCTCCCCTCCTTTGCTTCCCTCCTTCTCTTCGCTTACTTATGTCTAGTTTTCTTCAAATCACCTCAATATCGCCGTTGCTGATGGGGCACTCTTTCTGTCAAAAGCGGTAGTTCCTCAGGGTTCTGTCTTATCTCCTACTTTATTCCTACTTCTTACTAATCTTGTCACCTGCACATCTAACTCTATCCACTGTATGCCGATGACTCGACCCTTCATTCTTCAAACTCATTTAAATTCTGCTCCCTTTTACTTCTAGAATTGCCTCTCGTCTTAATCTTTCCGATTTCTATTCTCGCTGATCTAAGGAATTTCCGGGTGGGGTCGTCTCAACCTTTGTGAAATTCAATTTTTAAAAACCCAACTTCTACAAATCTCCCTCTTAAGACACCTTCTAACTTTCCAATCTCTTTCAAGTTCTCTCGTTCCTCCTGTTGACAATATAAACATCTATGGCCTTAACATAAACCAAAAATGTCTTGGAAACCTCCACATCACAACGGTTGCCAGGGCGGCCTCAAAGAAACTGTGAGTTTTGTTTAGGCTGCGACTTGTTTTCCCTCTTCTCAGTTACCCAGTTACAGATAAGAGCTACAACTAGCCCTTCTCTATGATATACTGCTCTCATATCGTGGCGGAGGGCTTCTGGTTTCACCCGGCTTGATAGGGTCGAGTCAAAGGCCAAAAGGTTTATAAACTGTTCCGTACTTTCCAGTTCACTTGACCTCTATCTTTGCGGCCTGATGTTGGTGCTTTATCTCTTTTCTATAGGTACCGAAGCGCAGGTGCTCGAGGGAGCTTTATCACTCGCGTACCACCTTTACGACGCCCTCGCAAGGGGTGCTGTGTCGGTGCATGAGTTTTGTGTTGATATTGGCAACCAGGCTTGTTCGCTGCTTTGCTTCCTTCTTTTCCTGCCACCTCTGTTCAGAGGAATTCTCTTCCATCTTCTGTGTTTCCCGCTGAATTTAATCTCTCTCACTTTAAAGCCTGCGTCTGTGCTCATTCGCGTGTTTGTGTTAGTTGATGAATATCTGAGGTGTGCAACACCCTCCTTGAATAGGGCTCTGCGCGTGAGTTGTGGTGACAACTATAAATATATATATATATATATATATATATATATATATATATATATATATATATATATATATATATATATATATATATATAT
>JABUQX010118832.1:17500-36947 GCA_015478945.1 Trachelipus rathkii | reverse complement strand
TAAAAAATAATTTTAAATTTTTAATAGGCAATTATTATGTTAATATGAAATACTTAATGAATTGTTCCTTTATTGCAGGAGCTTCTACGAAAAAAAAGAGAAAAAGGCAAGTTTAAGAATTAAAATTAAATTTTATAGCAGTTAAAGCTTAATAGAAATTATTTAATAATAATATATATATATATATATATATATATATATATATATATATATATATATATATATATATATATATATATATATATATATATATATATATATATATATATATATATATATATATATATATATATATATATATATATATATATGCATAGATATCATAGAAGTAGAATAATAGTTTGTAAGGCACCAGCATGTATGCCATAAAGATCCTGTGCATCTGTGTAAGGGGCGGACTTACATATACCAGGCGTGCACATGAAAAGCCGTTGGTAAAACCATTCGAAATAAAAGTTTGTTACTAAGCGAGCTCTTGTATAAAAACTGTTAGAGAAGGCACCCACCCCCAAGTGGGCGGTGCCAAATTTGAATTGTAATGACTAGAACCCGAGGGGCGATGATTGATAGAGTTGGCCTTGTCATCCGGCCTGAGATAGACGTGGCTTCAACCACGTCTTTAATATCAAACAATACTTGTAATACAAATAAAAGACTAATTACTTAGCAATAATAATCCATTTATATAGCCCTCAGATGGCACTGACATTTCTTTGTTGATCATAATATTTAATATTCCTTTGTTTAATAAATGACTAATAGTGCCACCCGTTTTATTATCACACTAATTGATTACTATTAATTAAGTGCCTGAGTTTTCGGCGTTAATATATATATATATATATAATATATATATATATATATATATATATATATATATATATATATATATATATATATATATATATATATATATATATATATATATATATATATATATATATATATATATCTATATATATATATATATATATATATATATATATATATATATATATATATATATATATATATATATATATATATGGTCAGCCTCTAGAAGAGCCACAATCCATATCTCAAAAACTACAACAGCTACCAGGAAAAGGAATACATTGCTGGAATGCTGGTCCAATTTTAGTGCGGAAAATGTAAAAAAAAAAAAAAAAAAAAAATAATAAAAAATTATATCTCAAAACTACAATAGCTACAGCGATAAATACATTTGGAATCCTCGTAAAATTTTTGGATAGGAAAATGTAAAAAATAAAAATAAAAAAAATTATTGTTAATAATTATAGTATGATTAGGAGCCTATTTAGAGACTTTATTGGTTAACTCGTTAAATAAATAGACTTTCTATTAAATTTTGCTTTTTTTTTAACTAAAGAATACCCCAAGGGTATACCGCACCGACGGCAGGAGTTGGGGTCTCTCAGCCTTCCGGGGAACTACGGGGTAGGACTAATTCCCCCCTCCGGGGAGGGTCTCCGGAACCCCTTTGGTAGGTATTTAGTGTCGTGGGGGTTCCTTCGCCCCTCCTCTACGGGGTATGGAAATCGTCCCCTCTTCTGCTCGTCGGCTCGAGCCCCTAAATTGCCTTGTAATACCTTTACAAATAATATATATATATACTAAGTCCCAGCACCCCCCAAACAGCCAATTTTTATGTTTAATTTTATTTTTATTTTATTTTTTACATTCTTCCAAACCAAAATTTTAGAAGAATTCCAAAATTTTTTTCTTTTCCTGTAGTTTTTTTAGTTTTTTAAATATTTTTTTTTTTTTTTTTTTTTTTTTTTTTTTTTTTTTTTTTTACAGTTTCCTCGGTAAAATTTCTTGCCAGGATTCCAGCAATGTATTCTTTTCCGGTAGCTGTAGTAGTTTGAGATATGGATTGTGGCTCTAGAGGTTATCTATATATATATATATATATATATATATATATATATATATAGATATATATATATATATATATATATATATATATATATATATATATATATATATATATATATATATATATATATATATATATATATATATATATATATATATATATATATATATATATATATATATATATATATATATATATATATATATATTAATAATAATATTAATAGAAAATTATTTAACATGGAAATAAATATGTATATCAGGCATTAAAAAATTTTGAAAAACAATTTTATTTATATACATAAATATTTGAAAAGAAATATGTCATATTTGGTTGGTTGTATTTAATTTTGTAAAAATCATTGGAAGGATTCGAATCTGGATTAGGATTCGATTCAGATTCAAGCTTTTACATGGATTCGATTCGGATTCGAGAATTTTCACACACACGGATTCGGATTCGAACATTTCCACACACACGGATTCGGATTCGGATTCGAATCCAAAAGTTGCCGGATTCGCCCATCACTGGGATATTTACACACACACACACACACACACACACACACACACATCATCATTTATATATATATATAAATATTAGGATATATATAGTGAGTTATATATATATATATATATATATATATATATATATATATATATATATATATATATATATATATATATATATATATATTATTATTATTATATATATATATATATATATATATATATATGTGATAGATCACTCAGATTTTGCAGGTGAGCACAGACTCAAGCCTTAAAGTGAGGAAGATTAAATTCGCCAGGAATCACAGGAAATGGAAGGGAATTCAATAGGCCAGAGGTGAAAGGAAAAAAAACCGTATCGCATTGAATAAATTTGTAGTTCCAAATATTCACAAAAGAAATTATGCGCCGAGACTCCACCCATAGGCCCCTTTGGTATCCATAATTAGGGGGTGAAAATTGGGCTTAGCGTGGACCGAATATTGGATCTTCCTCCTTACAAGAAGATTCTTTAACTAGCTACAATATAAAGAAGAGAGAGAGAGAGAGAGAGAGAGAGAGAGAGAGAGAGAGAGAGAGAGAGAGAGAGAGAGAGAGAGAGAGAGAGAGAGAGAGAGAGAGAGAGAGAGAGAGATTAACTGGAAAAGTAATAAAAAGTTTCTAAGCTTGTGATCTTTAACTTAACTGTATCCAAAAAAAATGGTGAAACCTGAGATAAGAGCAATACGGTCGATGCATGGGGGCAGATGAGATCCTTGTATAGTTGGAATAGCTGAGAAGGGAAATAAAATATCGTAATCTAAACAACAACTCTAACTTCTTTGAGGCCACTCTTGCAAACGTTGTGATTTGAGATTCCAAAGATATTTTTTTCCCTTATTTTAAGGCCAAGGATGTTTATATTGTTGACAATAGAAACAGGATAAAGATCTAAAGAGATAGAAATGTTAGAAAGTTCTTTTGAGAGTGAGATTTAGCTTAAGGATATTTGGCGTAAAGCAATGCAAAGCCCTCCAATCAGTCCGATGAGAGCTTCAGAAGATACGCTTAGGTTAGGATGAAGCTGTTGGAGAGAAAGCATTAACATAAAGAGTTATAATAAGGCTGTGCTCAGATTAACCAATAGGAAAGAAGATGGGGTATTTATGGATATAATGACTACTGAAAAAGCTTAGATCAAGGGGTCAAGAGGTCATTAGTGTACCAGAATTTGTTGAGACAATCAGGAGGAATATTTGAGGTTCCCCAATCAATTGCTAAAGGCTTTGGAGAGTGCTGAATGATTCTGCCTCCTTCCCTTCTGGATCAGTTTGAGAGGATCCCAACCACTCATTGTTGTGAACATTGAAATTCTCTAAACAGAGCACCTCATCATAATAATGACGATTAACTGATAAATGATATATTTTTTTCTCAAATGGTTTTAATAACTCAAAATATCAGATACCTGTGGCTAAACTCTTGAAACCTAAACTATCAGCTCTCCGTGTCCACAATTGGTAGATTTTAAAAATGAGTATACGTATCCGCATCCGCAAATAGTGAAAATCCAAATTTGGTCCACTCTAATATATATATATATATATATATATATATATATATATATATATATATATATATATATATCTAGACTTTTATATATATATATATATATATATATAAATATATATATATATATATATATATATATATATATATATACATATATATATATAAATATATATATATATATATTATATATATATTAGTTATATATATGTGAAAGATATAAATATATATATATATATATATATATATATATATATATATATATATATATATATATATATATATATATATATATATATATATATATATATATATATATATAGGCCAGCCTCTTAGAAGATGTTTCAACACAATCCAAGCATTCCCAAAAACTACTACAGCTACCGGAAAAAGGAATATATTGTTGGAATCCTGGCAAAATTTCCAGAAAAACCATAAAAAAAAAAAAAAAAATTATATCTCGAAAACTACAAAAGATAAATGAATACACTTTTGGAATCCTTGTAAAATTTTGTTAGAAAATGCAAAAAAAATAAAATAAAAATAAATTACAAAATTGGCAATTTTTTTTTGGTGGGTGCTGGGACATAGTATATATATATATTATTTGTAAAGGTATTATACGGCAATTTAGGGGCCTGGAGCCGATTTGGGGAACACAGGGGGATTGCTTTCCATACCCCCGGTAGGGAGGGGCGGGAGGAACCCCGCATACCTAAATACCTGGGAAGAGCGGGGTTCCAGACCCTCCCCGGAGTGGGGGGAATTAGTCCTACCCCGTAGTTCCCTGGAAGGCTGAGAGACCCTGACTCTACATCGGTGTGCATAAATTTTTGGGGTGCCTTTAGTTTAAAAGCAAAATTTATGAAAACTAAATTACCTAAGGGGTATTCTTTAGTAAAAGGTCTCTAAATAGGCCTGCTATCATGTTAATATAATTATTAACAATAAATTTTTTTATTTTTTTATTTTTTTTTACATTTTCCATACTAAAATTTCCAGGATTCAAAATGTATTCCTTTCGCTGTAGCTATTGTAGTTTTTGAGATATAATTTTTAATTTTTTTTTTTTTCTTTACATTTTCCAATTAAATTGCCCAGCATTCCAGTTAAATGTATTCCTTTCCCGGTAGCTGTTGGTAGTTTTTGAGATATGGATTGTGGCTCTCTAGAGGCTGACCATATATATATATATATATATATATAGTAGATATATATATATATATATATTTATATATATATATATATATATATTTATATATATATATATTGTTAAGGAAAAGTAAAGAAATATATATATATATATATATATATATATATATATATATATATATATATCTCTTTTCTCTGTTATTTGTGTTTGTTTTACTTATTCTCCTTTCTTCCTTATTCGCTTACTCAACTATCCTGTTTTGGGTTCTGTATCAAACTACGATGAATGTTTTTAATTGCGTTACCTGAAGATTCCTTCGTCTACGACTTATACCAGATAATGGTGGTGAAGCTAATAGGTTCTTCTCCCACCTTTGTGGAACTCATCGGCGGGGAGCCGCTTAAAGTCTTTAGATAACAGATACCAATTAGTAATTCAACACAATGAAGAAAACTCTTTCAAGGGAGGATTTTCACCTCTTAATATTATCAGTTGTATAAAGGTTTTCACTTTATCTACATTACTTTTTGAGGAGGGTTTTCACTCCTGATTTTTATTAGATAAAACAGTCTTTTAAACAATACCAGAGGATAAAGAGGGATGAATCAGAAGCACATTAAACAATCTATATTAAAAGTCACAGTACATATTATTGCATAGAAAAGAGATACACTTTAAACTATAAACCCATTCACTCATACCCACATCCTAATATCCATCAAATTTGTAGAAAACACAAGTACAATAAATGACCTAAAAAAGGTAATATAATTAACAATAAATCATCCTGCCTGATCATTACATATCATAGTTATAACAATAATTATTAATATTTTATTATTATTATTATTATTATTATTGTTATTATTATTATTATTATTATTATTATTATTATTATTATTATTATTATTATTATTATTATTATTATTATTTTATTATTTTTTGGTTACATTTTGAATAATTTTTTATAATAATAGATTACACATTTTGGCTAGATTACCTCCCATCGTTTTTCTTATGACTTCATCGTAACGAATATCTGAGGAGGGTCCATCTGGATAGGCAAGGATAATATTTTCCAATACACTGGCATACCCCACAACACATACAGTTTTTTCTCTTTGGAATTACATTGCATATATTTTTCTGTAAAGATTTAAAATTGAGTTTTTGATCCAAATAATAATTAGATTTTTTTTTATTAAACATATATATATATATATATATATATATATATATATATATATATATATATATATATATATATATATATATATATATATATATATATATATATATATATATATATATATATAATATATATATATATATAGATATACAATATTGTATACATATATATAATCAACATATATATACGTATATTATATATATATGTTTAAGAATATACGCCTATCGCGTTTGTGAGCTTCCCCCTTTATATATTCTCTATGATTTACGTTAAATTATTTAAACTCTTCTATAAAATATTTATTAGATATTTAAACCCCTCTATTAAATAATTTCACTTAACAACATTATTATGCACTACTGCACTAGGTGAATGAAGAACGCGGAATGAGCGCCCTCAAGCTTCCTCGGATGCCCATGACCTGCGGCTATTGCAAGTAAGGCGTCATAACTACGGGGCCAGGGTTCTTATCAAGGATTCCCGCCCTTGTGGAGTTCCTATCTAAAGAAAGTAGGAAAATAGGAGGGAAAGACAGGATCAAGCCTGTATGGTTTCTAAGCCAGGTTGATGTTGAAGAACCAATAAACGAGCGTGTGAAGAAAGCTACTTTGGCCCAAACAATTTTTAGGTATGCAGCCAGAATGGCACCATACACATTCTTTTGCAATGGTTTTTTCCATCGGCTCATATTGGCGAAGCATAATATCGATTCACGATATAGTCCCCTTCGCCGGAAATGAGAAACTGGTTATTATGGGAAAAACCATTTTGCTTATCTCAGGAACAAATCATAAAGAAATGAACAAGAATATTGGGCATGAAAAAGGAGTTCTGGTGAACTAAACTTCTGGCTAAATGTCGAAACATCGAAACAAAAAGAATAATGAAAATTTCTATCATAGATTCCAAGAGAAACTTCTCTTAAGAAAGTATAGTTGAAACAAAGAGATAGTTTGGAAAACAAATGAGACCAAACTCAGTGTTTTATGGAAGCATAATAAGAATGTATCTTTGTTTTTTCCAAATCTGCGAAGATAAATAAAGAAAGAAAATTAGATATATAGCATGGGGATAATGTGTGGTTCTAACTCATATGGTGTCTTTCCTAACGAATAAGCGTTTAGAACATTTCCAAATTAATTATTTTATTAAATTTCCGATTCCCTTTTATGCTATCTAAAAAGAAAATTAAAACGTAATTTCGGATTATTATGGTCTTTAGTTAATCGCGTTGACCTAAAAATATTTTGGTACTGGTCAATCAGTGATGTTAGTTATTTTCTTTGATTTCCCTATTCTTATTAACGACTAGTTTCCACTTATACTGGCCTAAACATTTGGTCGTTAACTAGAGTTACTGGCTAGTGACATTCGTATACAGATTTAAAGGAACAAAAGTATGTTAAAGCTTTTACCATGCTTTGGACTTTATTTTCATTCGTATACCATTCAAACTATCTAAGTTTATTTGAAAGTTTAAAAAAAAAAACTACATAAGCGACATTAAAATGTTATTATGACAAATAAGCACTAGTTTTACTTACTAATGTTAGTAGTAACATTGTTAGAAAGAAAATTAATTCTAAGAACGTTAGTATAGTTTTACTATTATATCATGCGGTTGACAACACTACTGTTTAAAAAAAACTGTTAGTATTAACACTTAAAACGAAAATATTAATGGAAGTGTTCATAACTATCATCTTCCTAATTAAAACATGCTAATCATTAAAACAAAAATATTAAAATTAATGGCAAAGTTAGTTGTCATTCCCTTGCTGTTGTTATTATTTTTATCTTTCTTTTAAAAGAAAATCTTTTCTTTTCGAATTTATTTTCACAATGGGAAAAATTGGGGTCCTCCCTCGGTGAAGAAACTCGTAGGTATGTATTGATAAAAATAATAAAACTCATTTGGCAAAAAAAAAAAATTTCAATTTTTTACCAGTTGAAATCAAATATTTGTCTAAATTTTGACGTGAAATATACAAATGCGAGGCGAAATGCATAATTTCTCTCATTAAAACTTAAATTATTTGTCCTATAGACTAAAAAAAAATATCTTTATGCTAACCAAGTATCATATTTACATAAAAACCGCTTAATTATTTATACAAAACGTTCCCATAATATCTCAAACAAGAATGAAATATATCTGGCGGAGTGAGAACTGAAGTCTTCCTGTAGTCTTCTTATGTCTCCTCACTCTGTTTTAGTGTCCTTTACATATTCACAAAGCAAAAATAGGCATCTGAGAGCTTCGCTGTAGCCTCTATTTGTGCCTAAATGCATATTGCTAATGCTCAATTTTATCTTTAAAATCCGAGCTTCTAGCTTATGAGAACTCACTATAAAATCTATTATTTGTTGTAAGGAACGATATGATATCTTAAATGAAATTAAAAAGTTCATAACTATGAAACAATTCGAATATTATACTGGCGGTTACTCTAAAAGTTAGCAAGCAAATTGAATACAAAGCGATGTAAAATAAAATTAAGAAAATTCCTTAAAGTTTATATCGTACAAACGTAATTTCATTTTTAGCTTTGGTTCTTTCCATCTATTTTTCGTGGATTGTTGTCTCTCGACAAGTATCCAGCTACGTCGATAAATAAGGCTCACAACTTCCAGAGCCAACCCTCTCTTTAAGTATGCTTATTCTCAACAAGGAAAAGAACTTTTAGCGTTTTCTATGTTGGGTTTCTCTCCTTCTTACTTCCTATATTGGTCTATTGAGACTTAGGATACTAGAGATCACATCTCCTTCGTATTTGCTCATAGCCCTCAAAACTGTCATTTCTTACCTCCTATATTGGTCTATTGAGACTTAGGATACTAGAGATCACATCTCCTACGTATTTGCTCATAGCCAACAAAAGACTCCTAAATTGGCCTGCTGAGACTTACGACACTAGAGATCACATCTCTTTCGTATTTGCTCATAGCCTTCCAAGACTTTTAACGTGACCCAACATAGTCGTTATCGTAAGTACATCCTTAAAATATACCTAAAACAAAAATATGAACAAAAATATGAACAAACATGCGAATAAAAAATACTGAACTATCCGCCAACCCAACTGTTAAAGTTCTCTAACATAACCAATTGTCGAAAGTATATCCTTAAAATCATACTTAGAACAAAATATGAAACAAAATATGAACAAATATCGGAAAAAAAATTACTGAACTATTCGCCAACCCAACTGTTAAAGTTCTCTAACATAATTGATTGTCGAAAGTATATCCTTAAAATCATATTTAAAACAAAATAAGAACAAAACTATATGAACAAAACTATGTACTAGATTATCTACTGAACTATTCTCCAACCCAATACGATTAACTTTCCTGTAGCTCTGATTCTGATCTTGTTTCTTATCTCCGAAATGCTTCTTTAATCGTTATTCTCTTCCCACGGCTAAATTTTAGCTCTGTGACTCGAACCAATCATGTTGCGAGTAAACCATTGCCCTTCGTGTCCCGGAAACTCAAAATAGGAGACTATGTTTTCGTTAGAGCAGTAAAAAGTGAGTTAAATCGTGACACGGTAGAAAAGAAAACTCTCCAAACTCCTCGAAACTTTGGATCAAAAATGAGTGACAAAATTCAAAAAGAACTAATCGTTGGTTGAAAAATTGCAGTAGATTACTAAAAAATAAAGCAAAATACAACAATAAAATGAGGAAGAAGTCATGTATTTTCCTATTGATACTCTAGTTCTCCCTGGGGGGGATCGAAAGAAAAAGAAATACCTTTAGGAAAAAATGTTTGGCCACTTCAACTTAAAATTTAAAACTGCTTTGCACACTTCCTTCTTTCGGTACCACCATGTAGGAGTATCGTTTTGATATCTTAATTCCCACTGAAGTTTCCTTGGTAGGACATGTGACTGGAGTCTCTAATCAACACCTTAAATCAATCAATTTATAGCCTAATGTTCGTAATCCAAACTAGAACATGCAAATAGAAGTATCCTAACTAAAATATTGCAAAATCAAATTCTTAATCTGCTGAGCAGTTACAATAGGATGCTGTTTTGTCTTCTCTCGTCGTTTTACATCTTTCTTTGGCAATTTTGGCTTATATGGAGTGGTACTTGTAGTCCGCTACTTACTTTCCCATTTTTTCTCCGGAGGACCTCCATCGTCCTTTTCCCGATCTCCATAGCTTCCATCGCCTCTCATACGATTGTCCGAGGTGGCTTTGAAATCGCAGCCAAAACCCAACAAGATTTATATACTTAGAGAAAAGGTTTACAGGACCTATAGAATCTAATCAAAAACAAATTTCTTAATCCAAACTAGATCATGTTTAGATGCAACAATTATAAAATAACCAAATATAAAGCAATTTATATACCAGAGTCATGATATTTATCCTTTCGTAATTACTGTCATGGGACAGTGTTTTCTGGTTCTGTGATCTCCTTCTTTGGCTGTTACTCACCACTACCTGGTCAACTGAGACCATGAATCCGCCTCATCCCTTTACTTATCCGAGGGAGGACGGGAATCAGAATGACCTTAGTGTGAATCTTGATGCCTGTCCCTTTTTGTGTCTGTCCCGAACACATCTGCCATTCAGAACTTTTGAAACATGGCCCACTTTTGTAATATTATAGATAAGGTGAAATTCATGATGAGGTAAATCATGCAAATAATCAGTCGAAATGAAGAAATTGCAACATAAACTATGACAACTTAAAATAAATAAATTTCCTTAATCCCAGCTATGTGTGTGCTATATTTACACAAAAATACATGCTAAAATATCCTATAAAGAATCCTTATACATTCCAATTTTCGGTCATACTGACAGATATATATATATATATATATATATATATATATATATATATATATATATATATATATATATATATATATATATATATATATATATATATATATATATATATATATATATATATATATATATATATATATATATATATATATATATATATATATATATATATATATATATATATATACTTACATAAGTTGTTTTATTAGGGTATTCGTCTGACACTAAATGTGTCTAGCGATCTTTTTTGGCATGTCAATCTTTTCCTCTCTCCTACAGGTTAAGACACTCTCTTGATCTCACGACTGAAACCTATTCCAGCCACTTCCCAAGAGGGGTGAGCAATTCGGCGAAAGTGAATTAAACTGTCTCTTGGTCAATCGGAACTAACTTGTGGAGGGTACTCGGACGTTGTCTCCTTCTCAGGCTCCTCCATGAAAGGTACTTTTGCTTTTCCCGCCTTCTCCTATTGTTGTCCCTTTACCGACTCTCTTTACTCCTAATTGAAGATTGACTGAAGCAATGGCTTCTTGGCCTATACTGAATCATTGTTTTACCCTATTTGTTTTCTAAAAGCGAAATGTAACTAGTGTGCAGCTCTTCTTCCAATTTTAACTTTCTATTTCCATTGTTTAAATTTCTCTCCTTCTGACCCTTTCAATATGCCTATACCTCCTTCTCTACAAGACGGCTTGCGGAGTCCACATCCTGTTGCCATCTTTTTAGAAGAGCTAGCTATACTAAAACATACTTTCGAATCCATTTTTTAAACAAAATAAGAAATTTACTTGGGTATATTCCTTTTCCAGCTCGTGGAAAGTCCTCAAGCAATCCCTAAAGACACAAACCCTACCGGTCTATTCCCCTATCTATAGGTTCTTGATTAGGATTTTGGGTCTCTTTGCTTTGTTAATGAATTCTTTCTTGGCTTTCCACAGAATGGAGAAATGAATATTTTCAATAACAAAAATAAGAAAATAAAAATAAAATGCTGCCTATTATTCAGGATTCTAATCCGTTACTTTTCATAAAAATAAAGAAAATGTAATATTTGACCAAAGTAAATGTCATTTTTCGCAAAAACGACATATGTTAATGATATATATATATATATATATATATATATATATATATATATATATATATATATATATATATATATATATATATATATATATATATATATATATATATATATATATATATATATATATATATATATATATATATATATATATATATATATATATATATATATATATATATATATATATATATATATATATATATATATATATATATTGAGAAAAAGATTAAACCTTATACATATGTATAAAGAATATTAAAATAAAAGTTAGATAAAAACAACAAACTTGGATTATCCATTATAAATTTTTTCCCAGTCAGTGTGAATTCCACTAATTTCCTCTCTCTCTCTTTCTCCTTTAGAATTATCTGAATGGCTCGATCCTCGGCTTTTTATCAGATATCTGTCTGGAAAACCAAATTGACTTCTCCTTTTTCTAAAATAAATAAAAGATTATTAGCAAAACAGTAAACATATTCAACAAGTGCCTGTGCGCCGCGCGGACAGGTCTTAACGCATGCAACATATAGTGCATCCAGATCCGCAGATGGGGATAAACGAGGCTTCTCCTAGGCTTATCCGACATGCTTTCCTAAGACTTATAGTGTACCATGGCGGATGGGATTACTACTATCATGAAGACTTCAGGGGGTCCCTTCTAGAGGTCTCTCAGGGCTGTAAGGGTTCCACCTTACTCAACCCTTTACCTCTGGGGTTAACTTACAAACTACCAAGACTCGAACTGTTTAATGCCAGACTTTTAATTATTTTATTATAGGAAAATTGCATCTATCTATTCAAACCCTTATTTTTCACTCTCTTCTGACTCTAAAATTTTTCAGAAATTAAATAAACCAAGCTTAAAAAATTAACTAAAAGCATCCCTATATGTTAAAGCGCTGTTCTAAGGATATTCACATGCATATCCTCACCCACATACATGCATACGTATACATATACATATATATATATATATATATATATATATATATATTGTATATATATATATATATATATATATATATATATATATATATATATATATATATATATATATATATATATATATATATATATATATATATATTTATTTTTTTTTTTAAAACATATATAGGGCTTGATGTTTTAAAAACTCTTTTGATCGGTCAATTTATACTTCTCTTGAATTCATGAAAACGGATATCGTTACTTTACATTTAAATTTCCAAACAAATATATAAAGAAAACTAAAGAATCTTATCTCCTTAAAATTTTAATGAAATTTCAAGGCTATTTCTTGGTGAAATGATATTTAATTTAAAACTATTCTTGAAGGAAAGAATACTAGAATTTACAGTTTTAAAAACTCATTTATCATAGTTTCATCACTACTTCTACTATTTACTTATACCCTAACATGCAAATACACCTATTCATGCAGATAGGTATACCTGGGTATATATAAACATATCTACAAACACATATACGTAAATATATATATATATATATATATATATATATATATATATATATATATATATATATATATATATATATATATATATATATATATATATATATATATATATATATATATAAAGATTTGGACGAGAACGAATTTGAGAAATTTTTCTTTAAAGGGGTGGGCGTGCTCGACTTCTAGACACGCACCGGGCTATCTACGCTGTCAATCTTCCGATTTAAGACATTTTGGGGTGCCTATATATATATATATATATATATATATATATATATATATATATATATATATATATATATATATATATATATATATATATATATATATATATATATATATATATATATATATATATATATATATATATATATACATACATATATATACATAAATATACATCTATGTTGCCCACCTCCTTATTCCGGCAAATCTAAATTTCTCTTTCTCCCGCTCTCTCTCCTTCCGCTTGATTCTTCCTTCGACTGTCATCTGGCGGGGTGGGGGATTTTGGGGATTCCCACCTACGCTTTGAGGTGCAGACTGCGGGGCCGAAAGCTCCATTGATTTCAAGTGGATTATTTCCTGTGGAAGACTGATAAAAAGCTTCCATCACTTTTGCTTGAGGAAACCTATCTTCCCAGAATTCATCTAAAATACGAAGCGGTATTTTCACAATTGTACTGCCATAACATATCATTTGAAGCTTGAAAAGATTTATACTGATGCTTTCCGAAGAAAGTATATTGTTGCCTAAGAGCACGCTCCATCTATTTTGCATATTCTCATGTATCAAAAATTTTGTTCGTTGAAACCGGTCTGTTAATTTGAAGTAAAGCTCCACTTGTCGATATTCTTGATAGTTTCCTGAATTTAAACCTCTTACGCGATATCGAGATGGTCTACATAAGGCTATTGTATTCTCCTCTCTTTGTAGGGCATCAAACGCGGATCTTGAGATCAAAGAAATGCCAGCGGCGCAATCTAGAATAGCGGTCACATTTATTCCTCGTTGATCTTTTTTAAATGCAAGTGTCATTTGACAGCAATATTGCCCTGCTCTCTGAGCTACTCTTTCTAACCTCTCTGATTCTCCTGATAACTCAGTTACAGTTTGCCTTATAGTCGCTTCTTTCTCTATTTTCCTCTCTCTAGGTCGAACGGAAACTAGGGAAGATGAAGAATTTACCTTTTCTATTACTCTCTCCGTTTGTGGGACCTCCAGTGGTAGGACTGAAACGGGATTTGAAATAGCTTGAGATTCTACCTCAGTCTTGGTTTTTTGTTCTTTCTTTTTTAGCTTCACACATTTAAAAACCAATCTTGGCACTTCCAAATCTTCTCTCCCTTCTATTGAGACAACTTTCAACACTAATTTCGATACTTCTTCTTTCGTTGGTACACTTTTCGGTGTTAATTTTGGCTCCTTGGCTTCTTCGCCTGTATTTCCCTTTTCTGTTTTTCTATCCGTTATGGCTAGCACCGAAATTTCTTCTATCTCTCCTTGGTCTCCTTCTCCCGAATCGGGGTGGAGGGGCATTTCTTTCTCTAAGATGATCATCTTCTGTAGCACAAAGGCTGTATCCAAACTCGGATCAAAACTTCTTAAAATTGCTCCTCTTAGTTCCGAATGATCTCCTTGGGAGTCGATATAATCCAAAACTTTAGCCATCAACATGTAGTTGATCTTCTTTTTCTCAAACAAACCCCCTAACGGCTCAATTATAGCTAGTCGGTGGTAATTATCCATTAAATCTTTAATTTTTTGAATGAACAGGGGAAATGGGATTTCTCTATCACCTGTATAGCATACAAACTCCATCATGGCTCCTATCGACCATTCTGCACCGGAAGCTGTACTTTCCTTATGTACGAGCGGCGGCATTTCCTTAAGAATAGGCTTCAACGCTAAACATGGTTTCTTCGCGCCATTTTGATTTGACGAGGCTGTTTCTCCCTCCTGGAGTACAGACAGATCGACCTTCCTATAGGAGCGAGGTTCAACCGCGGCGTGTACGTTTCTAACTGGCCAGACGGCCTCCCTATGAGAAAGATGCTTATCTGCACTGTCTTTACTAACCTCTCGTATCTTTGTCTGAGCCTCATCATCTTCTTCTCCTGAGCTTTCCAACCAAACATTGAGGGGGGCTTGGGCTCCCTCTGAGCCAAGCGCTGGGTCCTCGTTTCCTCCTTCTTCTTTCTCTCTCTCCTCCCCCTTCACCGCTCCTGCCTCATTTTTTATTTCATCTTTAGTCTCCTTACTTCCTACTTCTCTCTTCTCTTTCACTTCCTTCTCTTTAGTTTGGGTAAGCTTATCTGCGCCCCCTCCTCCAGGGTGTGACGAGATAGCTTCCTTTTCAAGTGGGATTGGCTTATCAGCGCCCCCTCTTCTAGGGTGTGACTCCTCCATCTCCTGTGGAACCGAGGGGTCATACGACTCGACCTGCAATTCGTTCTCGGCCATTCTAAAGACCCGTTAGTAAAAAGTGAAAGTCAATTGGGTTAGTAGGGTAGTGGAGCTGTTAATAGTTGAAAATGAGGAGAATGGTTTTATTGGGGACAAGATTTATGAGATAAGAATCTATATTGAACTGTACTAGCAAAATTTGAGAATTACAAAACGTGAACATCGATTTCAATTGAAATGACAAAAATATTTTTCTCAAATAAAAATTAAAATGCTCAGGCTCAAACCGATACAATAATGATTGTTAAAATTCAAACTAAAATTATCTTTATGATGAAAATTATAACAATGTTATGCAAGCACTACTCTTTTTAAAACAATTCTCCTTTATTTAGCGAAGAAAGAAAATTTTACTTATTCTTCTATTTCTCCGCTTCAAGGTTATTCTCCAAATATGCAACCAAAAACCAGCTGTGATTTTTGCGTTCTCTATGCCCTTGCATGCGTTGGCTAAATCACCTGACTTTCTCCGTACATGCAAACTTTCAATACTGTATACAAATGCGAGTGTACACATGCATGTACACATTCACATTTATATATATATATATATATATATATATATATATATATATATATATATATATATATATATATATATATATATATATATATATATATATATATATATATATATATATATATATATATATATATATATATATATATATTTTTATGATTCTATAAATCAAATATGTTGTTTGCGTAATAACAATGCTCCAAATGTGGAATTGATTGTTCTTTTGAGTTAATTAGTTTTATTAATTAAAAGAATAAAATCAATTAAAATGATAATTAGGTAAAGGCAGGCTTTCCCTGCAATTAATTAATTACGCATAACACAATAACTTTATCCAACCAATTCTCATTTGCAACAAAGAAATAATAATAAAAAAAAACGAAGAATGAATTCTTTCCTTCTACTACTTCCTTGTTTCGGATTGTTACTGGGTGAGGACCATTTGTCCTTGACTTCACGAGAACAAACGGTTTGGCCTCTCTGGCACGTTCTCAACTCTCACCCTTGTACGTATGCTCTGAGGTGTGTATTTTATACCGTCATGTGCGTTCATTTACGCACACCATATATATATATATATATATATAATAGCATCTATATATATATATATATATATATATATATATATATATATATATATATATATAAACATATATACCAATAAATTTATAAATTTAAAATTATAAGATGAAGTTGTTAAAATATTTATCAGCAAATTTCAAAAAATGTGAAAGTAATTAAGATCTTTAATATTGAACTTTAAAAATAAAAAACTTTAATCTGCATACGCCTTTAGGTATATATATATATATATATATATATATATATATATATATATATATATATATATATATATATATATATATATATATATATATATATATATATATATATATATATATATATATATATATATGTATACCAGAAGGTGAGTTCTACCTTTTCCTTGTAGGTGTCGTTGGGGGAAGGGTTTTCCCCCCGCGTCTTTACCTGTCGCTATGGCCTTCGCTGGCTTCTCGAGACTCGGTGGCGTCGATGCAATGGGGAACTGGTTTGTCTGTTTGCTAATGTATGTTACGCGTTGTGGAATTTTGTCCTCCACTTATTGGTGCACACAACCTGTTTCTGTATAATTATGCCTGCGTGTGTGTGCGCAAGTGTATATATATTTATATATATATATATATATATATATATATATATATATATATATATATATATATATATATATATATATATATATATATATATATATATATATATATATATATATATATATATATATATATATACATATATATACGACTTATGTTCGACACACACGAATGCACAATGGGAGGGTTATTATGGAAATAATTATTAGCCTATCTAACACTTCTATAAATTTTCCCTCCCTTTCCTACACAAACACACAAACCAACCCTCTTATTTAAAAATACTTAATATTGAAAATTAATTATACTTTAATCAATTTTGTATTAATTAAGTAATTAGTTTTTTATGTTTTAATTATAAAGAATTTTTTATTTTTTTAATTACATTAATTTATAAATATTTATAAAAAATTTTATTTTACTTTCTTTTAACTTTTTTGAAACTTATCTGTTTATTGATTCTTGCGTTTGCATCGAATCAATTTTTTGTTATCGGGAGGTCTTTTCTTGTGTTCTATGCTCGTCGACGAAATTGTTTTTTGGCGCTGGAGTGATTGAGAGGGACGATCTTTTGGGTTTTGTGTAAAGGAATTTAGTTAATTTAGTAACCTAATCTATGCCACAATAATGCACTGTTTATGACCTTTTAATTAACAACTAATTATCCTCTTTATTAAGACTGTTTTTTATCTACTACTTCTTTCCTAATCTGACTGCGTATTTCTATGTGTTTGCCACTTCAACGGCAAAGGCGCTAGTGTGTCCTTGATGCCAGACTTCAATCCTGAGCTGGGTCGCAAGTATCGCTTTTCTCTGTTATTTGTGTTTGTTTTACTTATTCTCCTTTCTTCCTTATTCGCTTACTCAACTATTCTGTTTTGGATTCTGTATCAAACTACGATGAATGTTTTAATTGCGTTATATACGACTTATACCAGAAAATGGTGGTGAAGCTAATAGGTTCTTCTCCCACCTTTGTGGAACTCATCGGCGGGGAGCCGCTTAAAGTCTTTAGATAACAGATACCAATTAGTAATTCAACACAATGAAGAAAACTCTTTCAAGGGAGGATTTTCACCTCTTAATATTATCAGTTGTATAAAGGTTTTCACTTTATCTACATTACTTTTTGAGGAGGGTTTTCACTCCTGATTTTTATTAGATAAAACAGTCTGTTTAAACAATTACCAAGAGGATTAAAGAGGTGAATCAGAAGACATTAAACAATCTATATTTAAAAGTTCCACAGTACATATTATTGCATAGAAAAAGATACAACTTTAAACTAATAAACCCATTCACTCATTACCATTCCTAACATCCATCAATTTGTAGTAAACACACTACAAAAAAGGCCTAAAAAAGGTAATATAATAACAATAAATCATCCTGCCTAATCATTTACGATATCATAGTATAACAATAATTATTAATATTATTATTATTATTATGATTATTATTGTTTTTATTATATTATTATATTATTATTAATAATAAAGTACATATAAAAGCTATTATTATCTTATTGTTATTATATTTGTTTCCAGAACTATTATTTTTATTATTATTATTATTATATTTTCCAATTTCGGGAATTAAGGAATAAATTTTATAATTAATAGATTACAATTGGCTAGATTACCTTCCATCGTTTTCGTATGAACTTCATCCGT
>JABUQX010118832.1:0-12500 GCA_015478945.1 Trachelipus rathkii | reverse complement strand
AATTAATTAAGCAATTGTTTTCTTTCATTTCTCTATTCTCGCTATTTTATTTTTCAACTTAGCTATATAACCTACGTAGTATATCATAAGAATCTATCAGTTAGAGTAAGGAAGAATACCCGTCAATTGTAATTTCATAAAAGATTTTTTCTTAACTTGCGATTTTGCTTTAAATAAATTAAAGTGAGGATTATATATATATATATATATAGATATATATATATATATTATAATATATATATATATATATATTATATATATATATATATATATATAATAGAATAAGCAAAATCAGGAAATATAATGTTATATTATATGTGGCTAAATTAACACGTAATGTTTAAGACTTGATTTAAGTAGGCGCTCCAATCAGATCTAAAATCTTTTTTTTTTAATTACCTTTTTTTTTAACATTGTCAAGGAACCCTTCATTATAAGCTAATCAAAATAACTACACAGTTAATTTTTTATTTGTTTAGTAGCTTTTGTGGTTCTTGGTTAATTTAAAAATATTAAAAACGTGGAAGTGATTCATCTTATTATTTTCTTTAAATTAATAGACAAAGTCATTAGACCACACTGTCCACTGATTGCATAAAAAGAAAAAAAAAATCCTCACAAATTTTTTCTCATCAAAAAATTTTATTATTAAATCTTCCATCAAACTCATTTTTACCCTTCTTTCTCCAGAGATCAAAATCTTTCTTTCATTCTCTTAGTTTTTAAGACCAATAAACACCAATAAATATATATTATCATATATATAGTTTTAAACGAGGTAAAATGGCCGGGAAAAACGGAGTTGGAGAAGAAGAGAGAGAGAAAAAAGGAGGAGAGTGCGAGTTGAGAGAGGGAGAGAAGATGAATGAAATAAAGAAAGAAAATGAGATAAAAAAAGAGAGTGAGGTAGAGGAAGAAAATAAAATAGCGAAAGAAAATAGAAGAGAGAAAGAAATGAAAGAAGAAAACGTTCCACCTTTTCCTCTGCATACAAGAAAAGAGAACGAAATGGCAAGTTCAAAAGCGGAAAGTAACCAAGCAGATAAAGCCAGAATTCGTGTAAATTCTACAGAAATGCGAGAAGCTACCAAAGTAATAACGATTCGCTACAAGGAAGAATTGATGAGCATCATAGCCTTTGAATGCTCAGAAACAACACCTTTTCACATTTTTGAGAGAATAGAAAAAAAACTGATGGAAAGAGTCCCCTTAGAGAAAAGCAAAAGATAAAACCCCTATCTATCCTTTCGAAAAGGACAAAATAAACTATATGATAGTAGCGAAGATAGTCAATCATGTCTCTCCCATGAAAAATGGTAAATGTTTAAAGAATGAAATCATTAGGATGTTTGACCAAGCGATGGATATAAAATCTCTGTTAGAAAAGGTATCAAAAGTAGCCACTGCGATTCTAGATGAACCTAACCTACACAGGCCATCCGTGCCTAAAAAGGTAGAGGAAGATCCCGAACGGTCATCCGCACCTAGGGAGATAACCGAAGATCCTGTCCGGCCAGCCGCGCCCGAAGGAGGAAGAAACAATCCCGACAAGCCACTTGCGCTTAAGGGAAGCAAGGGAAGTTTTGCCTTGTACGATGTCGCTCAAGCGGGACCACTGTCAAGGAGACAGGAGCAAGCAGAGGAAGTACCTCTCTCCTCCGCCCTTCACAATGCTGGAGCCGAAGAGCTGATGAATCAACAGTCAGGGAGACCGGAGCAAAAAGAGGAAGTACCTCTCTCCTCCGCTCTTCACAATTTTGAATCCAAAGAATTGATGAACCAACTGTTCAGGGGACTGGAGAAAGTACCTCTCTCCCCCCCTCTTCACAATTCTAAGTCATCGGGAACCAAGCCAAAACAGAAACACCCTTCCACTATAAAAGACAATTCGAGTCAAGCAGAGAATTTGCAGGCAGCCAAAGATCACCTTGAAGAAGAAGAGAAAATCAATCAGAAAGGGAAACAATATTTTTTCAATGCTATTTTAACGTTCAAGAAAGAACAAGAGGGATTAAACTCCATTACAGTTTTAAACACCTCTTCTACATTCAGTTTTATTAACGTAAAACGCTAAAACTGAACTCGGAAGGGAAAGAACCAGACAATAGGCGTTGTGTAAGTTATAACAATAGATAAGAATCAGAAGGTTGAGTGAACTCGACACCCAACGTACCCTATCGAGAGAATTAGAAAACTGTATTGCAAATTAACAAAAACCGAATATAACACAGGATACGGCCCTTTAAACTCATACACGAAATTAGATGACCTCCCCATGGAAACTTATTGCTCGGAAGCGCACGTTCTTAGAGAACAGGATGTTAGATATTAATCGCCTATGGCAAAAGTGGATAATTTTGGGGGGCAAGTGAGTCACCAAAATTTACTTTATCTCCTTTAAAGATATACGGAGAGGACACCAAGAGAGGCCAACTTTGCAATCCTCAAAGGAGGAGTAAGAAACCAATTCAATACCGTTTAAGTATCGCTTGCACGAAATTGTATCAAAGAAGGGAAGGATTAAGGAGGAGATATGATTAAAGAGGAATTAATTTAATAGTATCACACCACGATGAGGGAAGAATAAGTTTTAAATGAATCCTGTAATTATAACTTATGTTAATAACGAATTATAAATATTATATATAATATATATAATATTTTATACCTTATAAATATATTATTATTACTTATATATATTAATAAGTATAATATATATATGTATACTTATTTTTAATATAGTATATTATATATATATATATATATCATATATATATATATGATATGATGTAAAGTGTTTTATGTGTATTGTATGTTGTGGTGATTAAACGGTGACCCAATATGTGATGACAGGGACCACATACAATAAATGGTATTTACAAACAGCGAAATGCGAGAGATCCTGCTTCTTCCCCGAGCAAGATGAGTGTGCCACGTTTCCCACTTAAAAATGTCCCAGTCTCAAAATAAGAGCAACGCGATACTCCTCCCACAGTAAATTTTGAATAAATTTCTGTTTCATTTGAAAACAAAAACACAGTTCTATTTCTTTGTAGAAATAGTCTTTTGTATTGTCAAACCACGAGGCAAAGTTCTCGCTTGTTAAATCTAGTGCAACTGACCAAGTTTTCACCTTACTTATTATAGTACACGAGTTGTGATAGATGGATTCAAGATGCGGAAAGGCACATCTGTTCCCCTTTTTTCTTTTTAAAAGATACCTAAATTGATCAAAAGCATGTTTTGTCAATCAAATTTTCTTTTATGTATATCTAGATAGAATGCCGAAGAGAGAGGTGTGCTCCGCAACGTCTATAGCACAGATGTGTTAAATTTGTTAACCAAGAGATACATTTCTCAATCATAGTCCCAAACCAAACTTAGTGAATTAAAAAGAACAGAAATGGATCTGTCATTTTTTATCAAATTTTGATACCAAAAGATAAATGATAATATAATATATATATATATATATATATATATATATATATTAACCAACTAATATATATATCTTAAATACTTATACTATATATATATATATATCATATATATAAAAGTGATAATATGATAAAATGTGTAATGCAGTGATGTTTTAAATGCATACGAAATAATCTGTCTGTATAACACACTGTATACTCTATACACCCGCAGAAACCAGAGTGGAAATAAACGATTTTTAAAGCCACTTAGATAGGGACTGAAATTGGTTTTGTTTTTTTCATTTTGTTGTGTACAAGTTTGCTACCCGTTATAACAAGTATAGAGAGATTACGATTTATAAAATCGGTTGCTGGAATATCTTTTAAATGAGAAAGGGCTGGGTAACATTTTAACACTTAAAATACTCTAAGGTTAGGGTCGAAAAGATAGCGGAACAGGACGTCTCCGAGCAATTCACCCGAAAACCATCAAAGCATTTGTAGTAGCATCTCCGCCAGTTGTGAAAAGCATCAAATCTACGGGTAAACACGTTGGTGGGTAGTTGGAAAACTGATCTCAAGTTGTTACAAGCCTGGCTGGCAACGAACCCAAGAGACGGGATAGGGACAGAGTAAACCAGCCGACCACGATGGCGAACAATAAATCCCCAAAAAGTGATGCCTGGGTTAGTAGATAGAACTGTTTGTCTAAGTTGTGACAAGCCGAGCTGGGCAACAAACCCAAAGTGCAAGGGAGGGCGACTCAAGAAATGGTCCAAGCAACTGAGCAACATAGAGCCGTATTGCCCTACAACTCCTTTTCTACTGATAGATATATATAAATATATATATATATAATATATATGTTATATATTTATATCTGTAATATATATATATAGTATACTATATATATATATATATATATATATATATATATATATAATATATGTTTCTGTATAGATAGGTATCTATATAGAATTAATAAAGCTGTATAAATATATGCCTGAATAGGAGGCCTTATCTTTCTGTTATAGAGGAGAATAGACGTAGCACAATTAAATGATCCTTCAAGACTCCAAAGTATATAATGATGGTTGAAGGGGCGCAAAAAGAACAGTTATCACGGTAACTGAACACCAAGCCTACGAGGCTTGAAAAGCCCGAGCAAATCAGGTTGAAGTTGCGTGTAGACCATTGGAGAGAGAAAAAGAAAGCCAAGAAAGCTAACCCGTGTGACCTATGAAAGATTATAAAAAGTAAAGGTTCTCCCTATTTTGTCAGAAGATAATGTAACATTTTTTTTGTTCTCGTGTGAAATTTTTACCATTTGCGTACGATCTTTTATTTTGTCATTATGCACGTTCAAGAACAGTCATGCATTAATATCTTTTTTAATTCATGACTAGGTTTTTAATGGATTAAAAATATGCACTAGCTAAATGTAAACCCAAGCATTATGTGCTATTTGTCTGGAGTGAATCATTATCTTTCTTTTCGTAAGTTTAAGGACCGAGAAAGAATTATATAATGTGGGGGGAAAGATCACAGGAGCGGAAGCGAGCCTCCCGGTAAAAGAGATTATGTTAGTTTCAGTGCCACGACAGGGTTACCTAACAACGCTCTGATGACCAGGTCCTAATTTATGAGAATAGTTACTATTTGGCCGAATTTCCCAGAGTCTTCCTTTAAAAGAGAACCTTTCAATCAAGCAGGTCTGCCTGGATATTCAGGAGCGCGTAAAAGCCAAACCTGCTTTAAGAAGTAGTCCTAAATTTGGCTTCTCAATTTTTAGTTTGGAAAAAGATAGGATATATAGTGCATTCCATTTTTCTTTTTCATACATTAAAGACCGTTAAATATTTAGAGATTACTTGCAATTTTAATATTGTTATAATCAAACAAGACAAAATTGAATGTAGAGTGCATGCTAGTTTTACACCTTCGGATACCTCGTTGATAAAAAACAGCTTTTAGAGGTAAGAAAAGGAAGTAAAAAGGGATGAAGTACTTCCCAAACAATGCCACAAGAAATTTGATAATGAGTCCATCTAATCAAAGTCCTAGCTTTGACAAAGGTTTGTTCGATAAGAAAACCAGTCCTCTACGAAGGGTCGGTACACAGTATCTTATATAAGTTCCATCCCGCCCAGTTCCGACCAAAATAACTGTAGAGTGCTTAGGAGAGCAGGTAGTAACAGGCGACGATATTCTCCCGCCCTGATCCTTTTAAACGTAGAGTGCCGATGCCAACTTAATGCCGCATTGCCCATACATTCACTATATTATGCGTTTGGGGAAAGTATATCTTCGACTATTACAATTCCTATTTATCCATAGTTCGTTTAGGCGGTGAGCAAGGACATAGGGGGATACTCCTAAACAAAAAGTATATATACACTTATATATATAATATATATATATTATATATAAAAGATATATATTATTATTATATATTTATACTTATATATAGGTATAATAACTTATAAGTATATAGAACAAGAGGTGGGCACCCGTCATTTAGGGGCCGATAAAGTCCGCCTCACGCGCACCTTCCGCACCTCGAACAAACGTAGTTCCCGCTAGCTGCACCTCCGCCCCTATTCAGACCATCAAACCTCCGCTATCGCACGGTCGCACGTCCGCACGTCCGCCGATAATAATAATGGCGACTTCACAAAAGGTTTAATATTAAATACTAAATAGTATATAATCCTTACAAAAAGTTTATTTATATATTATATGAAAAAATTGATATGGAATAATTTACAAAATCGTCAAGAATGCGTTCTCTTCACTCCTCACATCCGTCTTCGTCAAAAGGAACAAGAGATCCATATTAACTTTTCAAAAAAAGATTAGCTGCTCAAAATTAAAAAGCAGTTCAAGGCTGACATCTCTTCCCCTCCCACAAAATTTCCGGCCACCAAACCAGTACTCAAATATTCGTCCTCTACTCAGCAGTCAGAACTAGCGGGGAGGTGGATTATATTTTATGAACAAGTCAACAAATTCTGCCTATCCTGAAAGAAAGATGTCCTTGGTGAGAGGATGCTGCGTTAGTTCGCTGTCCAGCAGCTCATTGCCTAATTCTAAGGTCAAACTCAACCTAAATCATTCCCTGACCTCCCTCTGAATATGTTTTTGACCACCCTGATCCATCTCATACGCAAGGTCTAATTTCGTTCAAAGATTAATTAGTAGAATCCGTGAAGGCCTTCGGACGCCTGCAGAGTCGATAAGCTAAATGCTACGTATCAGCTCTCCGGTACTATGTAGTAATATATATAATATTATATATATTAGTATATAGTAGTAATATATTATATATTAAGAGATGATATATATGTAGTAAAAACATAGGCTACTCATATATAGAAATAATATAAGGTAACTCACCTCTATGTATATAATCAAATTACGTGAATAACAAACCCAAATATAAATATATATAGCATATATATATATATATATATATATATAATATATAATATAATATATATATATATATTATATATATTATATATAGATACATATATTATATATTTAACTTTTTTTATACGAATATATATTATATATATATATATATATATATATAATATAATATATATATATATATATAAATACATATAATATATAATTGTATATAAACATATATATAGTAGAGTATATATATATATATATTATATATATATATATACATAGTATATGATTATAATAATACAATTATATATATATATATATATGTATTAATAATATATATATAATATATAGATATATATATATATATATAGGAGATAGTTATACTACTACAATTTTTCGAAACTTATTATACTATATATATATATATATATATACTAATATATATAGAAAATGAAGATATATATAATATATATATATATATATAATATATATATATATATATATATATATAAAGTATAAAGTATAGATATATTATAATATTCTAATAAATATTATAATATAGTATACCACTATTATGATATTATATATATATATATATATATTATCTCAGTAGAAGAATAATATATATATATAGTATGATATATTTATATATATATATATATAATATAGTATATATATAAAAAAGTCTAACTAGGTTTATGTGGCCCGATATATATATATAAAATAATATCAGGTTTGGTGCAAGAGAACATTTTGAAAGTATAAAGTACTTATCTATTTTAGAAAGTCTTAGTATATATATATATAATATTAGAATAATGATATCTATAATGACTATAAATGAAAATAATAAATAGTTGAAAAGAAGTAATTATAATTAATATAGTAGTTAAAGAGCTAGCCTGATATTTACTCTATCTCTACTACCATTACCTAGTATATATAATATAAGAAATATATATATAGTCAGTAATATGATAACATAAATGGAATAATTATTTATATAATAGATAGTATATATAGTTGGGTTTCTACACAGAATCGATTAGATATTGCCTATTATGTATTAGCATATACATATAATATTAAATAGGTATAGATGAGGGTAATAGCCATTCGAGTCTATAAAAATCAATTTAAATTGTTATTTATTATATATGGTACCAGTAAGGAAGTTGAGATTGGTTTTGGAAGTTAAAATTATTTAAAAAACAATAAGGCTAGACTAAAAGTGTTCACTGGCAAAGTTGATAAATTAAAATAAAAATAATATATTGTAAACAACCAATAAGGATTCTTAATAAGTAAACTATACTTTCATTTTTCAAAAAAGGTGCTGAGCAAAAGAGCGGAAACTTTTTTGATCCGCACGTGCAAGTCGCTAATTCCATTGACGACTCCCGACACCTCACCATAGTCCGCAACCCCATTCTGCGTAGTCCGCTCGGATGCGACTAGCGGGACTAGCGGGACTAAAGAGCGGAAGTGGCCCCACCTCTATATATAATATATATATAAAGTATAGATATAAAGAAAAAAATAATAATAGAGAATGAATATATATATATATATATATAAGTAAAATTTATTAATAATATATACTATATATATATATATTATATATTAATATATATATATTAATGATTAATATAATATATACTATGTATATATATATATATGTATATATATATATATATAAGTAGATATATATAGGTATATATATAATTTATTAAAATACTCAGTATAATATATAAATATAAGGTAAAATAATAATATTAGATATAATATTAATATAAATATATAATATTATAAAAAGTATATATATATATATATATATGTATATATATATATATATATAAATACCACAAATAATATAACAATTTTTATATATCAATGATAGAATAATTATATAAATATATAATATAGTTTATAATATATTATATAGATATAAAAACTAATATACATAAAATAACTTATAGGGACATACCTAATATTTCATATATATATAATTAATATCATATATAATATATATATATTATTATAATAATGTTATATGCATTATATAATACGTATTTAAAATCATATATCCTATATACTTCTAGTGATATATGAAAGGTATATTATTTATATATATATATTATATATATATATATATATATATAATATATATTATATAATATAGATAATAGAGGCTCATATATTTATATAAAGCTATATAATGTCAGTTATAGTATTATATTATATATATATATTTAATGAGTATATATATTGTATTATATATTTAATATTATAAGGTATATAGTATATTATATATATTTAGTACTATTATATATATATATATATTATATATATAATTATACTATAATATACTATATTATCCCTTTTCCTACTTATTACTATATATATATAAATATTATTAGTATAAACTATAATTACCTATACATAATAATATAGTACGATTATATAATATAATAGATATATATATTATATGAAGATTTATATATATATATATATATATATATATATATTTATATATATATATATATATATAATATTAATAATGTATAAATATATATATAATATATAATATAGGTAAGTGAAAACAACCCACGTTACCTGTAGAATTACAAATTACTTACTCACAAGGGTTACATTATAAATGCCTAATCATTCTTTGAAATCACCTCCTTACTATCTCTTTCTGCACCGACCTCCTTTATGTCAATTTAGTGCTTAAAAAGCAACACCACCTTTGTACAGCATTTTTTTAATACTTCTAATACCAACTCGAGCACGGGAGTACTAGGTTAATAAGTAATTGGGATGTTAGAGGATAAGATTGAGTTGAGACATTAGGGTTTGCTTAATCTAATTTTTTTCGTTGATTAATATATAAATCGAACATATAGAAAACAAATTACTTACACGAGGTTTACTCACCAAAGGTTCTTCCTAGTCTCACGATCCCTAGCAAACGATAGGATTCAAAGAACCTATATGGTTTAGAATCTGTTAAAAGTGCCAAGAGACAGTTATACTGGTGACTGATGGGATAAGCACCGACAGCTGTAAAAGACATCCAAATTCACACCTGAATCATCCTGACACACCCCTTCGAGCGAGCACTTACAAGAGCGCAGGTAAGCTCAAATAAAAAGGCTTCGGCAAGGACGGTGAAGCTCAGTTGATCAGAAGATGATAGGCCCAGACAAACGTAAATAACAAGGCTCACAAGCAACCAAAAGGTATAGTATTTAACGGTTTCAGGATCAAATTGCCTAGGTCCTTCCCAAAAGTAAGCGGGTAGAATAGTAATTGATTGTTAGTTTTGTTTCAATTAAAGTTGTACATTAGGCCCGGTTAACATCGTATGCACATTATCAGCAAATAATGAATTGATTTTTTGAGGGTTTTCTGTGGATATTTTCCTTTAAAAGTATACACTTTATTGGTTTTTTTTTTAAATTTTTGCTCTGTACATAGAATACACTGTGACTACAAGAAACAGTGGGGAAGGAAAACCCAGATATCGACTTTTTCCTATAATAAGCTGTTGCAGATTAAGACAGTGTGAAAATATAAACTGAGAGAGAGCAGTATTTATTCGCGTAAAACAAGTTTCATTTAGCTAGATTTAATAATAAGTGCCATTAGAAGAAACATATTTTTTGCCATAATTGTTGAGATGTAGCATATTCTTATTTTTGTCATTTCCTCCTTTTTAGACAAGGATAATAGTTTTTCATTTAATGTTACTCAAATAATGTTTTATACAATTGAGCGACTGATTTTAAGACGAAGAGACATCTTGCCAACTTCTGCCCTAAAAAACCCATATATTGCTTAGAGGTTAAGGATACGCAAGTACCCGTATAGAGATAAGAGAAGAAAGAAAGTATCCCGGTAACGTTGTTTTAAGTTCTAAGATGTGCTTCTTGAGCTTCGGCAAGACTGAGAAAATATTCCCTATCTTTTTCAAAAAACACTACTTTTTACCGGAACGAAGCACTGACAGGGGCTCCTTGGTAAGAGCAGAGATTAAAATGAGGGATAAAGATTACCGATTTTCTTCATCAATTCTAATGAAAGAAACACTTGCTGATATTTTTGCTATATGGTTCTTTCTATTCTGTTTACTATTATAGTAGTTAGACCAATATTCTGATCTAGGAGTTTCCGCTAGTCATTAAGCAAACACACCAAAGCTTTGACACATGTTCTAAGAATCCTTTTGAAACAATGACCGCATGGGACGGCACGTTGCTTCCAGATCATCTTCTGCAAGGACACATTTAAAATTACCAGAGATTTTCTTTACTATTGATACTTTGACATGCGCAACGTGTGTTGGTTCGATTGACAGAGGCTACATTTAGCCACAGAATGAAATATAGGAAATCAGTCAAAAAAATGTTAGGACATGTTGAATATAAGAGATAAATATAAGTCTATGGGAGTTAGTATCATAGTTTTTCATATATGCTTACTGTATATTTCTAGGGCATTGATTTTTAGCGACTGTATTTCCACAATCTGATGAAAGAGAATGCAATGATGTTTCTTTATACTGTTGGAAGAGACGGAACTCACCTACAAAGTCGCGATTTGGCTGACATCAGTCTCGAGGACCGACGTAAGAAGAGCAAATTCCCGAAAAGAGATAGGTGGTGAAAACACGCTCCAAGCTCGGAAATAATGATTGATGAAGAGGCTATTAAGTTGCCCACCGACACAGGAAAACCACAATCCTAACAACTAAAGATTTAGACAGATTTTAGCGTTGTGTTAGTCTAAAGATGTTGCTTTACAGTTTGTTTATGTCTATAAGTCTAGTATTCTAGTTGTTGCTTTAAGATTTCTTTTTTGTATAACCTGATGATCGATCGATAAAGTTAAGTTACAATAGTTTGGATTAGGAATTTCAAAGTGTAAAAGACTAACCTTTTAATTTTTAAGTGGATACACTTTAGTTCTAGGACAATATCTTGTCACCTAGTATTATAGAAATATTATGCTTATAATTGTGTTGTAAGACATCACAACGTTCTTCTGATAAACCTTAAAAGTCTGAATGACATATAGCCGAGATGAAAAGACCGTAAAGGAACTACAGTGAAGATCCTGTTCTTAGGCCTCGTTTTTCAAGAGTAATAAGCAATGACGTAGAGAAATCAGAGACATATAGAGAACTGACAAAAAGCTAAGATCGCTCTGCGCTCAGTTACTGTCAAATTTGTTTTTGATAAAGTTTGTGTATTGTAAAGAAGATGATCCGAGGAACTTGTAGATTGCCAACACTCACATCTTAGCGTTTTTTTTTGCATGAATTTAAACATAGATGAATAGTCTTAAAAGTAATGTAACTTAGTATTTTTAAGATTTTTTCCGAAAATATTCTTACTTTTAAGAAGATATTATCAATTTCATATAGACTCTGTCTATGAAAATTTGGTCCGAGATACCAAAACGCTGAAAAATTTTTTTCACTACTTGTTTTTATTATTTCACTTCAATATCCCACCGGGAACACCTAATCTCCAAGGGGGAGCCAGATATTTTAAAGACATTTTTGCTTTAAAAAACCATTTCAAAAAAGAAAGTTTCTTTTTGTAAGAAAGAAAATAATAAAAAACAATAGTTCCATCGTTTCTATGAAGAAAT
>JABUQX010118831.1:0-12314 GCA_015478945.1 Trachelipus rathkii | reverse complement strand
ATCCCTCATATACTATATACTATATATATATACTATCTATATATATATTAACCTCATATATATATACTACTATATATCACCTATATATATATAAATAAATAATAAATTATTATATATATTTATATATATATATATTATGATATATATTATTATATAAAATATAATATAGGGTAGTATAGTAGGTATAAGTAATGATAGGTATATAGTAGTAGGGAGTATGATATAGATTTATATAGGTAGTGAAATATGAGTATAGTATGATAGAACTTTGATATATTATATTTATATATATATAATATATAATATAATAATATTATGAATATTTATATTTATAACCTTACATTTATATATTATAATTTATTATGATATATTATATATTATTATATAATAATATATGTGTATTATAATAATATAAATATATTAATATTATGAGGCTTTTTAATATTGTTATATATATTATTATATTATATTATTTTATATACATACTAATATTAATAATATATATATATATATATATATTATAATAAATATAATAGTTTATACGCAACACCCAGACGAGCACGAGTCACATGTTATATAATAATTTATGCTAAAATCAAAAATAATAAATAGGTCGCACTATAATGATCCAACTGCAAATGACATATAGCTCGTTCCTTATTGTTTAACCACAATTTCTCTATATTCTGCCCAATAGATTATGCCAAGGTAGTTATCCCCATCAAGATGTGAACCAAAATCTCATCTGCCCACATCAGCATGTTAGGTTCATTTGTCTATGCTACAGTATTGGCGTAATATAGAAGGCAACCAGATTCATTATTTCCTAGTCCAATCTGTGCCATGTTTTCGATAGAAAAACATAACCTGACGCTCTGCTCTCTTATTTCTATTTTATTTATTATAACATGTTCTTTTATTGAAATTGTCTTATTTCTTTAATCTTTGTCAATTCTCTAATCTAAGTGTTCTATATCTCTTAAAGTCCCTGCCCGGAATTTATTTCAATTCAACCAATAAGAGTCTACAAATTTATTACTACAACTAATCTGCTATTCGATTACATTACTTGGGAGCTGAGGAATATCTGTTTCCATGTTTGAACCAATACCAATATTGTCTATTGATCTATGTAAAGATTAATCAACGCCTAAATTTATATATTCAAAAGCTTATTCATAATAACAATTTTTCATTTTGCTGCATGATAGGAGATCGCAATGGTTTAAACTTTTAAATCAAATATTGTTTCCATAATCGATTTTTAACATTTAACTCCATTCTTCAGCTTTATTTCATCTTGCTTTTTCTTTTTTTCGCCACGTGCATAAATATCATTCTTGCCTATCAAATAATATTATTATATTACTTCCTATCTTTGCCAGAATACAAACTGTTTCATAAAGGAAGCATACTCTCCGCATTTTACTATATATTTAAATTTAACAATTATGCATGTGAGGAAAGGGCATAATGATCCATATTTAAATTTTATATGTCTGAACTCTTCTTCACCTTCGATTGTTCTTATAAAGATTTTGGAGCTATTAGTTGATATAAATTGCCTAAAAGAAGTAAAACAAATATACTTATATAATTATCTAGCGAAAACCTAAGATAGAACTCAGATATTAATAATAATTTACATGCATATTCATTGTGTTGTATTTTACCCAAAAGGTAGTGGTTAAAATTATATCCATACCAAATATCTTCGTATATATATTCGTGACAAGATTGATATCACGCTTGTGTTTCTTAAACTCCTATCTTATTAAATTTTATTATTTTTTTTTATTCTGTGCAGTAAAAAGGTGTGATTATTGTTAATCTAATTATTAATTTATTTCTAAGAACTTTGATATTTGTTGTTGATTTTTATCCCCTAAGTATTACCACAGTGATTATAATAACCGAGCTTTTATTGATCACAGAGTTTGATATAGCTTCTTTTCATTAATCTATATGTAATGCAATGCAATTATGTGTTCAATTTGATTGATTCATTGCATTTTTCTTATAAGGTTAAATTGCGAAAAAAACCCAAACTACTTGTTAGATGATCGAATATGGATAAATTAGAGAAAATTTTTGTTAATGAAATTAAAATATGAATTTAGTGTGAGGTACGACGTTAAGTGATTATTATTTATTATGATGGAGGAAATAAGAGCCACAAAGAATAGGAAGACAATGATATAGAAAAGAACTAAAAATTTAGAAATGAATAACAATGGCTTGAGGAAGAATAGAAGACAAGCCTATTAGAGCCTTTAAATGTAAATTGATTTTAAGAAACCAATGGAAATACGATTGTTGATTCATTTGAATTATATTAATAATTATCAAATTAATAAACAAAGAGAAAGAGTCATGGTGGCTTGGAAGAATGAACAGAAACTTATTAGTATGTTATATATATTGTATGGTAATGGAGAAGGAAGACGATAAAACATCCGTCAGATGGAGATAATATTCTTATTTCATGTTGCCTACTATTATCAACAATAATTTAATTACTTTATGTACTATTATAGAGAGCAGTGACCAGGGAATTACAAAGGGCCCACAGTGCTGCCAATGAGCGCATATAAAATAACGATGGAGGATAATAGAAAAAAAGACTCCAGCCGAGAGAAGTTAGAAGGCTAGAATCGTTAATTTCTGTGGAGTGAAGCTAGCATAATCACTGGATTTCATGGCAAATAGAAGTTAATTGATCTTGCTATTACGTCTACTTCATAAAAAGATAAGATAGTTGATATAGGCCAATGATTACATCAAAATCATAATAATAAGACAACTGATATAGCATTTATAAGCTATAGAGATGTTCTTTTGTAATAAAATTTCAAAACAGAGATTTAAAATAATATATAGAAGGGATTTTATGATGAGAGTTGTAGGCATCTTCCTGCGAAATATTTGTTCTATAATATCAAGAGAATGTATGATTTAGAAAGATAAAAATAAGGAATAATGTATGAAAACCCCATAAACACGGATTAGAAGAAAAAGAAGAGATTAAAGAAAAAGAAGAAGAAAATAGGATATTGAACAACGAGGACTAAAAGAAACCAAGTGCTTATTGAGCAAGAGAATTCTGGAGGACCATTTATCAGGGAAGTAATAAGCAAAAATTGATGACAGGATAATTGCTATGAAATGAGGTGAAGGAAGAATACAAACCAATTTTGGCTGTTATTGTACGTTAATCAACGACTGTTTTTTGTTTTGCGAACTACTTGAAACTGAAGATACTCCATCAGAACAATCTAAAGTACATATAGAAAACAGTGACTCCATTATGCTTGCTCCCCAGAGAACCACCAATGAATAATTCAAAAGTGCCAACCGTAGTTACTGAATGTTTTGATATATATATATAATATATATATATTATATATATATATAATATATATATATATATATAATATATATTATATATATATATAGATATATTATATATATATATATATATTATATATAGTAATATATAGAATATTCTTTCTTTCTTTCTTTACCACCTCTTCTTTCCCAGACTGGGAGTAAAGGTGCGCTTACAAGCATCGGAAAAAGAAAAGCAGTAGGAGAGTATGACAAATGTCGAAAAGAAAGCCCAGCTCTTACCGAACCCCTCTGTACATTAGATTAGTGAAAACTTCGTCACAGGACAGAAATCCACCCTAGAGCTTCATGGGACCGCGACGGGCCCTCACTATGGTAAATCGTCCAATGTAAGGATTCATCCCTGGCCCAGGTGGGCCACATACCATGCCCCCATACAAAAACCCCGCCATTCTCTCTATTCAGGACACCTTATTCTCGGCCTCTGCCCAAACTCAACATTTCTCTCTTCAGACATTCGTTCACCGACCCAATCCACTTTCTCTTCGGTCTCCAGCCGGTCGGTTCCCAACACACTCACCCCTTTACATCCGCTTAACATCGACTATCATTCATCCTTTCCAACTTGACCAACCATCTCAACATACTTTCATTTATTCTCTCATTTACCCCTTTCTCACACCCCACACAACTCTCTAATAAGTTCATTTCTCATTTTATTTAATTCTTGCTCACACCTAGCATGCTCCTAAGATTTGTCCATTGCTGAACACAGTTGAACTTTAGAATCTTATACTTCGTTATTCTAGACCATAGTCCTCCACTACCATTACAATAACACAGGTAACAACATGACCCTCATGTAAGACCCTAGCGCACTCAAGACGTTTAGTCCCTTTTACATTCACCAACATTTAATTGCACAGCAACCTTTCCTGCCATTCAAACAACTTTCCTACTAATCTCTGCATCATCGTTCCCTTCTCATCCAACACACATACCCTAAATATTTAAACTCAGACGCCACTGCTCCAGCTGCTTCACCATCTAGCAGTACTAACACACTGAGGACTTCCTCACTCACAACCATAACCTTACTCTTATTCTACGTTTCTTTCAAAACCCCTCCTTTTCCATACCCTGCCAAATCTCTCTACCAATCCTCTCAAACCTCTCTTAAGATCCACCAGAACCAAATCATCCATCCGCAGTATAATAGGTAGGCACCCTCCACTCATCTCCTTAATATATATAATATATAGATATATATATATATTATAATATATATTATATAATATATATTTATATATATATATATATATATATATATATATATATATATATATATATATATACTATATATTATAATATATATATATATATATATATAATATGAGCTCAGATTAATTGGTTGGGTGACCTAAATGGTTGGATAGCGTGATCAAAAAAGAGAATGGATATAACAGGTGGCTATGGGGGGTCGGGAGAAAATGAGTAATGGTAGGGAAGGTGATTGATTGCTGTGGGAGAGAGGTATGTGTGTAAGTAATACTGTCTCTTTAAACACAAGTATTCATAAGTATACTAGACTTGGTGTAGGCAGAGATGCGTATCGAAGTTGAAAAAAGTTATTGATTGATGTTGCTTGGTGAAGAAAGGAGATGTTGAAGTGATTGTGTTGATGAAATTAGTGAGGGGCTAGGAATGGGATTATCGATCATTGTTTTATGTAAAATAAGTTAGTGGAGGCTTGGATGGAAAGGAAGGTGATAAGGAAGGAAGTGGGTAAAATCAAGAGTGAAAAGTTAAGTAAACAAGGTAATAAGAATAAGTATTTAAGAGCGCTTGCAAGTAAATCAGTTGAATCGTATTGAACAAGTTGAAACTGAACAAATCTTGAAGCAAATAAAAAGGAGCGGTTGTTAGTAGTGCAAAAGAAGTATGTGGATGTGCTAAAGTAGGAAGTTAAAGGAGTGTTAACATTGGACGTGGTGAATGAAAGGTGATGCAAGCTGGTTAAAAGTAAAAAAGAATCATGGTTGAATGTGCTAAAAGCCAAATGATGAGGTTTCAAAAGAAAGATGTTTGGAATTATATGAGAGGGAAAAAAGAAATACTAAAAGGTGCATACGTAGGAGGGAAAAAGAGGTAAATGAACAGTTTGGCAGGAGGATGAATGGGGACTAAAAGAAAGGAAGCTTCTTTCTGGAAGGAAGCGCGAAACGTTAAGAAGAATGGAAATAAGGGGAATCTGCTTAGAATAATGGAATAGGGATTGGTGCTTTTGTAACTGATGAAAATGGATGTGAGGGGGAGTGTGGAAGGAACATTTCGAAAATCTGGCATAAGCATTGACAGCTTCAATGAACAGGTAGTGAATGTGGTGTGGATTTTGGATGGTGCAAGAAGGAAAGGTTATTTGGGATAAAAGGTCATAATAAGGAGGAGCGTAATGGTTAAAGGAGAAATTGAGAATGGTAAATCTGCAGGTATTAAGATGAAATCACTGGTGAAATGCATCCAAGAACGGAGGCGAGATATGAATTGATTGGATTTTTGAAGTTGGTAACAAAGCGTTTTATGGAGGTATAGTTCGAACGGGATTAGAGGAGAGGTAGTCAATAGTACCCTTATATTCAAGGCGTAAGCGGGGATAAGAGGTAAAACTGTAGGAATTATAGGAGAATTAGTTTTTATTGAGTGTTGTAGGGATATATGCTGGTATTTTGGTCGAAAGAATGCGTCGACTGACTGAAGGACTGATTTGGTGAAGAACAAGCGTGCGTTTAAAGTGGTAGAGGATATGTGGATCAAATTTTTACAGTGTCAAACAAATGATTGAGAAAATGAGGGAGAAGAAGAATAATTGTATTTAGGTTTTATGATTTGCAACAGGCGATACGATATGATTAATAGGAATCTCGTATGGCGGGTGTGTTAGTGATATATTGATGTTGGGGTAAGCTTCTGAATAATGGAATCAATAGTCCATGTAGACTCGATAGTGAAGCGTGTGTAAGAATAAATGGAGTTTGAAAGTTGATTGGTTTAATATTAATAGAGGAGTGAGGCAGGATATTTATGTCTCCTTGGTTATTCAATTTTGTATATGAGGGGTATGAAAGAATTAGAGGTGGGGGTGGTGTTAGAATGGAGAGTGGAGGGTGCCCTACCTATTATATGGGGATGATTTGGTTTGTGTGCGAATCCTGAAGAGAGTTTGAGAGGAGTGGTAGAAGATTTGCAGTGTGTGTAAAAGAGGAGAGGCTTGAAAATAAACGTGGATAAGAGTAAGGTTATGTGTGAGTGAGCGACAGTCCTCAGTGTGAAGTTATGTTATGATGGTGAGCAGCTGGAACAAGTGTTGAGTTTAAATATTTGGATATAGGTTGGATTTGAGAAGGAACGGATGATGCTAGAGCGTGTAGAAAGTTGTGAATGGCAGGAAGGAGGCTGGTGCAATTAAATCGTTGGTGAATGTAAAGGGACTAAGTCTTGAGTGTGCAAGGGTCTTACATGAGGGTATGTTGTTACCTGTGTTATTGTATAGTAGTGAGACTATGGTTTGGAATAAGAAGTATAGATCTAAAGTTCAATGTGTTCAGATGGACAATCTTAGGGTGTGCTAGGTGTTGTGATGAAGAATTGATAAAATGAGAAATGAACGTATAAAGAGGTTGTGTGGTGTGAAGAAAGGGGTAAATGAGAGAATAAATGAAAGCTTGTTGAGATTGGTTTGGTCATGGGGAAAGGATGAATGGTAGTCGGTTGGTTTAAGCGGATGTATAGTGGGGAGTGTGTTTGGGAACCGACCGGTTGGAGACCGTAAGAAAAACTTTCTGATTGAGTGGGGATAAACAAAAGTTTGAAATGGAGAGAAATGTGAGTTTGGTAGAGGCGAGAAAAAGGTGTATAACAGAGTGAATGGCGGGGTTTTGTGAGGGTGTATGATTGTGGGCCCAAGCCTGGGCCAAGGATGAACCCTTACATTGACGAGTTACCATAGTGAGTGTCCATCGCGGGTCCATGAAGCTCTAGGGTGGATTTTGACTGCGACGAGTCTCACTAATTAATGGTACAGAAGGGGCGGTAAGGCTGGGCTTTCTGTTTCGACTTTTTCAATTCTTCTACTTGCTTTTCGTTTGATGATGCTACGCACCACTCCCAATTTTGCGGGAAATAAAAAGGAGATGAAGAAGAAATTAATAATATTATAATATATATATATATATATATATATAATATATATATTATATATTAATAATATATAATATATATATATATATATATAATATGATTATATATATAAATATATAATATATATATATATTATATATATTCATATATATAGTATATATATATTAATATTATATACTATATATATATATTATATTATAATATAGTATATATATATATATATATATATATATATATATAATATATATATATATATATATATGATATATATATATATATATATATATATATATAATATTATATATATATATATTATATATATGATATAATATATATAATTATATATATATATATATATAATATATATATATATATATATATATCTCTTCTTCTTTCTTCATCTTCCTTATATTTCCCAAGAATGGAGTAAGTGTGCGCGACGCGGCATCGGAAGAAGAAAAGCCAGTTAGAAGAACTTGGACCACAAGTCGAAAAGAAACAGCCCAGCCTTACCGGCCCCATCAGACATTAATTTAGTGGGAAACCCAGCGCAGTCAGAAAAATCCACCCTAAAGCGCTTCATGGGGACAGCGATGGACCCCTCACTATGGTAGATCGTCCATGTAAGGGTTCATTCGCTTGGCCCAGGTGGGCACAACCATACCCCCTCACAATCCCCGCCATTCACTCCTGATTTACACCTTTCTTCTTGCCTCTACCAAACTCAGATTCTCTCCTTCAAACATTCGTACTGACTCAATCCACTTTTTCTCGGTCTCCCCGCCGGTCGCGTGTATCGCAACACACTTCCACTTATACCATTCGCTTCACCAACCGACTATCATTCAATCCTTTCCTATGACCAAGCCATCTCAACATACTTTCATTCTCTCATTTACCCCTTTTCTTCACACCACACCACTCTCTAATACGTTCATTCCTCTCCTTATCAATTCTTTCTCACACCTAGCACACCCCTAAGATGTCCCAGCTGAACACATTGAACTTTAGATCTATACTTCTTATTCCAGGCCACCATAGTCTCACTACTTAACAATAACACATGTAACAACATACCCTCATGTATAAACCCTAGCACACTCAAGACTTAGTCCCTTTACATTCACAACGTTTTAATTGCACCAGCACCTTCCTGCCACACCAACTTTCCTACTACCACTCTGCATCGTCCGTTCCCTTCTCATCCAACATATACCCTAAATATGTTTAAACTCAGACACCTTGTTCCAGCTGGAGCTCACTCAAATCTATCCTAACATAACTTCACACGAGGACTGTCCCTCACTCACAACCATAACCTTACTCTTATCCACGTTTAGTTTCAAGACCCCTCCCTTTTACACACCCTGCCCAAATCTCTCTACCGAGATCCTCTCAAACTCGCTTCAGATTCGCCACACAGAAACCAAGAAATCATCCGCACCTATATCAGGTAGGTGCTCACCCTTCCACTGCATCTCCTATTCGCCACCATTCTAACACCATTTCCTGCCATCCCCACCTCGAATCTTCAACACCCCATTCCATATACTATAAATTGAATAACCAACGAGACATAACACAACCCTGTCTTACTCCGCTGTTAATCCTGAAAACCAATCACGTATTTATTCTGTACACACGCTTCATCCATCGTCACTACCATACTTGTTGACTCCATCTCAGAAGCCTAGCGCACCAACACCATTGATATCCACTAACCTGCTCTAATATACAGCCTTTCCCTTACTTAACTCTTCATACGCTGTTGCCCAAATCCATAAAACCTCAATACAAATTTATTCTTCTTCTCCTCATTTTCTCAATCATGTTCAAGTTTGGTTAACAGACTTGATCCACACAAATTCCTCTACCTCACTCCTAAACGCACTGTTCTTCACCAATCAGGTCCTTCAGTCTCATCCGACGCACTCTTTCGACCAAAAATACAAAAAGCACTCTATCCTTCCCCATAAGCAATCACTCACATCTAAAAACTTATTCCTCCTCATAAGTTCGCTACAGCTTTCCCCTCTTCATCTCCGACACCCTCTATATAAGGCGTATTATTACCGCGTCTCCTCCAATCTCCTTGGGAAAAGCTATACCTCTTTAAACGCGCTTATACACAACTTCCCAAATTCCAATCAATCACCCATCTCCCCTCCGTTCGTTGATCATTCACCAGTTAATTTCATCCTTTTATACCTTGCCAGATTACCAAATTCTTCAAACTTTTTCACTCAGCTACCCATTACCGTCCTCAAATACTAATAACCTCATCCGCCAAACACCTATTCCTTCCTTGCACCATCAAAGCCCACACACATTGACTATCACCTCTTCATTACTGCCTTAATATTGTGCAGATTTCGAAGTGTTCTTTTTCCACACTCCTCTCACACCCATTTCATTCAATAATCCACTAAAGCCATCCCTATTCATTATTCTAAGAGATTCCCCTTATTCTCATTCTTAACCATTTCGCGCTTCCTCCAGATACGAGCCTTCCCTATTCCCTGTATCCCCATCATTCCTTCCAAAACTGTTCATTTATCCCTCTTGTTTTCTCCTACGTATACACCTTTAGTATTTCTTTTTCCTCCCTTAGTTATAATTTCCAAGCATTTCTTTGAGTCTTCATCACATTTGGCTTTTAGTTACATTCAACCACGCTTTCTGTTTACCTTTAATCCGCTCTTCATCACCTCTTCAGTATTATATATACATAATTATATATATCTATATAGTATATATATATATAATATATACTATATATATATTATCATATTATACTATATATAATATATTATATATATAGATATATTAGTAATATTAATTAATATATATACCTATATATAGTATTGCATAATAGCAATTTTATTAGATGTTAAATAAAGAACATAAGTAGGAAGGTAAAGAAATTACTGCCTTCTCCGGGATTGAACCACCCGACGTGTTGCGGAATAGAGGACAATATGCTTCGAGTGCTTTCGACTGACATCCCGCGCAACCCAAAAAAGTTGAGTCGAAGGAAACAGTTTCTAAAAGCATCGAGTTCCCTTCCAAGGCATATCACCAGGTGTCCAGCCTCGTCCTATCCCTCGTTTTTTCAATAACATGTATGGTGTTGAAATATTGCTTAATCGCAATTTATTATTTAGATGTTAAATAAAGAACATTAAGTGGGAAGGTAAAGAATTACTGGCCTTGCTCCGGGATTGAACCACTCGAACTTTTTTGGGTTGGGGGATGTCTCAGTCGTAAAGCATCGAGCATATTGTCCTCAATTCGCAACATGCGCGGTGGTTCAATTCCGGAGAAGGCAGTAATTCGTTACCTTCCCACTTACTTGTTCTTTATATATGATTTATATTTAGTATATACTAGTATATATATAATATATATATAATCATATATAATATATATATATATATATAACTATATATATATTATATAGTATAAAGAGATATATATATATAGTATACTATATAAGCTATATATTATAAGGTTATATTAAATTTCGTATATTTTTAAAAGAAATAAGAATGATGTGATTTACTTTTCTTTGGTATGAATAAACCAGACCCCCCTGTCAAAGATTTCTTTATAAATTTACAGCTAATTGGCATCATTTACTCAAATATGTTTTGTTTAAGGCAGGACTCTCAATTCATGTTCGATACTTTCTTTTTACATCATTTAAAGAAAATTATATTTCTTTAGGCTTGCATTGCAAATGAAAAATTTACACTGGTTTAAAATGTTTTTCTTAAAAGTACTATTAAATGGAGGATGTGGTTCTATTTGTTCCAAGCGCTTGACACAAAGACGATAATTTTATTTCTTATGAACACTTTAAATCATAGGCTTCTATAGTTTATAAAATAAACATATTATTAATTTTGAGTAAAGAAATATCTTTATAGTTTAACCCCAAAACCCAAAATGGTGCATAATTTGATTGAAGTTTAGCTAATTTTGACCGAAATATAAAGCCAACCGCAGCTTTCTGACCGTCTTTAACGATTCGTTTTCGGGTTCTTGTGATTTCCTGTTGTAGTGATTTTCTCTTGCATTGTCATTTGAAAACCTTATGTTTTTGACACTTTTCGATGTTAAGTCCTAGAATTGAAAAAGTTGGAAATATTGAGTTATTTTATTCTACTTATTCCGATCACATTTTAAAATTTTCAAAGGCTTATTTAGTGCGGGGAAGAGGCATCCCTTTTTATTTAGAAAATTGTTTGGTATATTAAAAAAAAAGTTCTTTGTTTATACTTTCAATGTCGTCTTTTTGAAAATTGTTGCCAAGAACAAATGAGCAAACAAAAGAATTGATCGAATAAAAAATGGTGTATCTCCCACCCACCTACACTATTGCCTGTGAAAATTTCATCCTAATCGAATTGACCAGAAAAAATTCTATCCGCAGATTTTCATTTTCAAAATAGATGGTTTGAAATTTTGATCAATTTCTGGGAACTGGGGTCAAAAATCAATATTTTCACGTTATGCGTTCTGTAGTCAAAAGAACCCAACTTTGTATTGTTTAAGGTTTCACATCTCTATCCATTCAATTTTTATATCGAGTCGCCCTAGTAAAATTATAGTTTCAAAAAATTACATCGGTGAGTCGTTTATAAACTCGAACGACTTTTAATTGTCGAGATAACTCGCTTTAAAAAATACCATCTTTCAACTTCCACCTTTTTTAGTTTTTTGTCTCGCTAGCGATATGAGTAGTTCGCACCTACTACTACTCGTCG
>JABUQX010118830.1:7500-21330 GCA_015478945.1 Trachelipus rathkii | reverse complement strand
TTACCTTATCCACCTACCATTATATAAAGGTACTATTATTGCTCTCCTCTAATCAAAAAAAAAAAATAAGAACTATACCTTCCATAAAACGCGTTGTGTTACACCAACTTTCCAAACCAATCAATACCATCTGTCCTATATACTTTTACTGGACGATTAGGCTCGACAAAATTTTATTCTTCACCTCATATTTTTAAAATTAACTAATTAAAACTCTTTGACAGGGGATTACAAAAAATTTCGTCGATTCTTAGATGACATATTTTCACAAAAGAAAGGATAATTCGGTCAAACATTTCAATTAGAGGAAGGAGTTCAAAGAATTCTGTCATTATGACTAAAGTCTTCAGAAATGAAGAATTTTTCAAGCAAAAATTTAAAAATTCAAGCTAATTTAACAGCTCCTAAAGGGATATTTTTGGTGTTATAGGGTGAAGTTTAGGTGGCGAGGATTTAGTTCACTTTGCTTTACACTATCGTCCCACCCAGGGATTTTATTTATTCTCTCAGTGTCACCGATCTCACATCACTACAAGGAGGAGTAGAACAATATCAACTTCAGCGTACAACTACAAAAAGAGTAAGAAAAGTAATGAAAAGAATAACTCTTTTAGTCAAACACTACAAAATAAATATCTCAGTGATTAATTTCTCAGTTTACGTATAGCTATGTCATTTGTATCCTAATGGTGGTGTGTGCTCCCCTTTGTTACTTGACCCCGCCATTAATACACCCATGCTTAGCGCAAATTTCGCATATGAGCACTGACGCAGGCTTTATAAGGAAAGTATTTAATTCAGCAGGAAATAACATATAAGATGAAGTGTATAATTCTCTCACTATGTATACAAGAGGTGGTGCGAAAAGAAGGAAGTGACCTCGAGTCGAATCTAGCCTGGGTTACCAATGTCCAACACATATTAATCGATAGCATAGCTACTCAGCACCCCTTGGGTGCATACGAAGGGCGTTGAAAAACATAGAAGAAAGAACATCTAAGAAATATTGCAAGCGACAGTAAGAAAGCCACATGGGTACCTATCGAGACGGTCCCAGTCAACCCACTAACCAAACATGCTTCATGCAAATCCATAAAGCACCCTAAGCTTGTCAAATTTCTGTAACCCAAATATTCCACCAATTTGGCTAGTAAAATAAAATAATCAATGATATTACAATGATAACCCAAATTCACAAAATCCAACATGTCAGCTTAATAACATAAGTTAATGGTTCCTAATACAAATAAAACAATGCTTTATAGACCGACGAGGTTAAAGTAGGCATATTTTAACATTGTAAATCTAAAGACGTGACATCCTACCTATAAAACACCAAGACACCATGTTGGCTTTCGATTCTAAATAGATACTATATTGATGTTCCAATCCTCCATCCTGTTACATATACAACCTTATACATTAAATGATTGCAAATGATATGCGAAGCGTAACGTGCGAACAACTCCTGTAGGCAATTAGTACATTCCTATAATTTAACAACCACTATTCTCGAATAGTATACTTTCATAATAATATATGCAATGATGGCCATGCTTTCTTACTTAAATTAATTCTTGTATATGGAACTCGGTCAAACACGTCCGTGCCTGACATATAAAAGAATTTATATGAATCGAAAACGCTATTATCAATTAGATGTAAAACCATTTTGCGTAGTACTTGCTCTACATGATCCCTCTGAGAAATCGCCTTTCTATCCTACAGAAACATTCCTAACTCCTTTCAGCCTCTCCTCGTAGGATCTTACCACTTTCAAGACCCAGAAAATCATACTCTATCGTCTCGCTCGGTAACAGTTTGCACACTTTCAGGATCCTAGTCTTATCAGATACTGAGAGTCTATTAAGATAAGAGAGAAGGACAAACGCTAAGTGAGATTGTCATCCTATTACTTACTACTATTTGGCCTACACCATTGCCATATTAAAATTCGTGACTCTGGGTAATAATTATAAGAATAATCGTCTACTTTTCTCAGTTGGCTGCGTGTGCTAAAACAACATATGGCGATGTCCCACATATTAATGCCCAGCCAATATCTATTTATCTTAGCCTGATATATCTCGCCAATATTAAGGAAATATATACATTGTCTATCTCTTAAAACAAACTTTTTTGAACCTCTACTACCACTTATTTACATGCTTGTATACTCACCCTCCTAAAATCTTTATCTCGGTCCTCAGACATCAAGCCACTCCCATTCTATATCATATGATTAAATTAACTATTATATACTATATGAAGTATACCCGTAGGTGTCTAGAACGCTATTACCACACCTTACTTTATGCGTATAAAAAGAACATATCAGTTGCTCCTCTGCGCCACGCAGTTCAACAGATATGCGGTTATTCTATAGCCTGTAGGAATCATATGGTATTTATACTATCCCCATTACTACTTAGGTGTACACTCTATAAGCTCGATTGGTGGCCACTTTGGTATCATCAGCAAACTTAGAAACATATATGTGCCATTACCTCCTCGTCCACTCTCCTCGTGTACATTAATCATTATGGATCTATTTATCTATTTACTTCAGAAAGTTTTTCATTAAGCTTAAAGGGAGACTTCATAGCACGACTGAGACTTCCACTGGAATAGTGTTGTGGACACCACTCTTCACTATATATTCCACAATGATGAAATGTGGCTCGCGCTAACGCCAGTTGATTTTTTATATCCATCGAGTGTCATACCTGCCTGCTCGCTCGAAGGTTGAGGTTTTTGGGCTTTAAATCATGAACTCTAACCAGGCTCACTCATATAGGTATAGTAGCAATTCTCTAGTAAATTTCTCTACCATTACACTACCCATAAAGAACACATTTAAATAATTCTGGTATGTGTGTCATATAACATATTATTGTACAGTTCATGTATTATTATAAAGTGCTTTTAACTTTTAATTGGATCTTTTTTTGCCATTTATTTGACTCATACCGATCATCGCGCGTCTCATAAAAGATCCGGGTTGTAAACCTATTGATTACTTAGAGTGAGCTCTCTAATATGACGTATAGCTCAAGCAATAGGAAGATGGATTAGAGGAATACGGCGTGAGTATTAGTCCGCGTAAGCCCCTGACACGCGCAAGAGGAAAACATATTATAGGTGTCTGTCGTCAAACTCTTAATATCTCTAGAACTAATATCAGTTCTTTGAGTGCTCGCACACATACGTTCATAACTGTGTGATAGTGATAGAGTATCACAGCTAATATTATATTTTTTGTTTATTTAAGTAGCCAAGGATTTATATTTAATGTCAACAGGTTAGAAGACGATGAAACATAAGTCGAAGAGATAGGAAAGTTTTATATAAAGATGTTTTGGAGAAGGAGATTTGTAAAATTATAGTTTTTTAAATGATATATATATATAAGAATTTCATAGAAGTGAAACGACCCCATCCGGAAATTCTTATCAAGATTCTCAAGCTAGAATAGAATCGGATAAGAATTTAAGAGCGAGAGGCTCACATTCAGAACTTAAAGATGAAGGTGAAGCAGAATAGATACGAGTTGAAGATAATGAAGGGACGAGTTACATCGGTACATATGCATGTGGATTAGTGAGTTAGAGAGTGCAGTTGTAGAGAATTTGATCATTAATGAAAAGTAGGAATAAAGTAGGAGATAATAGACAAAAATTCCTGTGAGGGAACACCACTATGACAGTTATGAGTCAAACTCCCATACTAATACAAACAGCTGAACATTTATGAGTGCATTTTTTGAATAGAAAGTCATAGACAATTAAGTAATTGCAATAAGTGAGGATTGAGGAAACCCAAAGGAATGGGTCTTAGAGGAAGCAGAGAGCAGTGACGCATGCCATTTACTCATCAAATATTTATATCTAAAGGCGTCACACCACGCAAGTCTCCCCGTAGTTCCTAAGAGCGAAAAACCATAAATCGGTTAGATAGGTACATTTTATTTGGATTGCACTTCTAGACCATTGTTGTTGTCTCAGTCTGTCTGAAGTAGTTAATTTCGTAGTGTTTTCAGATTATAATGAATTATTATTAGAGGTTTGAAACTTTTGTTGTGTTATGAGTAAAGTATTTATCAGCTGAGTGAGCACTCAACATTTACTGATTTTGATGGAATAGTTCTATAATTAAATCAGTGTTAATTGGTACTTGGGCATATTGTTGATTTACACCCGGATAACCTGAAACATTCGATGGATTTACATGGGGCTGTCGGTAACCAGATTGTGGTGGTAAAGTAGTTTGAGGCTGATAAGCCAAGAAAGAAGATGGGCTTGAGTACTGTCGGAGATTCATACCAGATTGAGTCGAATACATGGAAGGCTGATCATATGCCAATGTTGGCACCTTCATATTAGTGACATTAGAATAAATTGGTGACACTGAGGTCAGAGATGGTACTGTTATAGTAGAATGCATTGTATCAAGAATCAACATTGATGTAGTGTTTTGTACACTCAAAGAAGGTTTGGACTCTGCCAGGAGTTTACTTTCTAATGCCGAATAAATCATAAGGAAGAGTATGGACAATTATGATAATTTATTCAAAAGGACAAGAGCAAAGAAAAAAGAACTATAATGGAGATAATAGGTGAAACCAGAATGAAAAACAATAGGTAGCGTATTAGAGCCAAGGGTAGTACGGCAACTACGCTCTGCTACCAATATAATAAAAAATATTGAAATTTAATATGTAAAATAAAATGGATTAAATTAGAGATTAGATATTGTCGAGTTTAGAACACTTACGTGTGTTTTTTAGTTGACCCTCTTGTCAACATTGAGGTGACTATATGGCAACTAACAAACACAAGCAGGTGTTCTAAACTCGATATCTAATCTTCTAATTTTAATCCATATTATTTCTATTAAAATTCTAATTTTTAATTATTATAATTATATATAAGGTACTAGATGGCATATATTATGCTCATTACGATTACTACCCATTCCTTAATTGTGATCTAATACCGCTACCTATTTTTTTAAATTCTGGTTTCACTCTTATTATTTTGTTCCCATAAGACGTTTCCTTTTTTCATTGCTCTCGTCCTTTTTGAATAAATTATCATAATTGTATCCATTACTTCTTCCTTTATTATGATTTATTCTGAGGCATTTTATTAGAAAGTGATTAATACTCGTCATGGCATAGTAATGTCACAAACCTTCTTTTAGTTGATACAAAAAAACACTACATCAATGTGTTGAATTACCTGATAACTTTTAAATGGATTTCTACATTAATTAATAACAGTTCCATCTCTGACCTCCAGTAGGTCATCACATTTAATTTATTTATAAATGTTCATGAACATTACAATTGAATATAATTACGGTGGTAGTCAAACTATGATGAAGAATTATATGTTCTAAGACCTTCCATAGTATTCGACTCAATTTACTATTGGATATAGAAATTCTCTCCAATACTATTACTCAAATGCCCATATTCTATTTTCCTTGAGATACGGAGAAAACTATTATGCAATTCAAAACTAACAATTACTTACATATACCAAATCTGGGTAACCTCGACGGCACCCCACTCGCTAAACTCTCCATCAAATGATATTCATGGGGCATTATAACAGTGACTGTGTTCTGATAGTACATCTACTCAGTCAATGCACTCTATCGATATACAGAGTTAAAACAGACTGGATAGCATTGTTACAATATTACTAGAATCACTAATTCCATCAGAATACTCAGACATAATAGTTTAGAGTAGCTCTACCACTTCAGCTGATAAATTACTTTTACGGGTCATTATATCTACACAAACGTTGTCTCACTCATCAATAGTTCAATTTCATTCATAATTTCCATTGAAACAAAACACATACTTCGAATCTCTCTAATTACATACCCATACACAATCCCATGTAACGGCTGTAGATTCAACAACAGTGTGGTCTATGGAGAGAGATTGTATTTTAGAAGTGCAATCCAAACTAAAATGTACCTATCTAATTTACCGAAATTTATGGTTTTTTCTCTTCTTAAGGAACTTACGGGGTGAACATTTAGCTGTATAAGTATACTATTCCTGTGGTGCTGCGCTTAACTCATAAACAATGCATGTACTTTGACTAGAGCTAATGGTCGTGATATATTCTCACTAAGCTCTTCACACAAGTACCGGCATTCCTTTGGGTTCCTCGTCTCTTCTCTCTATTCGTGCTTTACTTAATGTCTAGCCTTCTTTCAAATTCACTCTCATAATGGTCAGCTTCGCTCTGTTTGATGGTGGCGCAGCTGACTCTCTTCTTTATTCTGTACAAGTAGTGGTGTTTCACTCAGGTGTCTTTTTAATACCTCTATGCTTTTATTAACCATATAAACTTTCTCTGATTAATAGCATACTTCTCACCATGCACCTCTTTAGAAGCTTTCATCTCAGTACTCCATTATAGTGTCGATTAGACTCATTTACACTATGGTTTACCTCTATCTTATTTTCTAATATTCGTATATTTCGGAATTCTCCTCCCTCTTTATACTCTAGTAGAGTGGTCTCTCTGCGGACCCATCAATTACTATTCCGTATATTTCTATTCTCGCTGATTCTGAGACTGAATTTAGTAGAGATTTTCGCGTTGATTAGGGGGTTCGTTCTCATCTACCTTATTTGAAATTTTGTATTTTTTTTCTACTTCTTTTGTTTTAAAATTAAATAATAATAATTTAGAATTTTGTAATATGTATACAAAAATATCATGTTGCTATTAACAAACTTTTACAAATCTACATTATTCATACCAGAACTAATCCTTTTTCCTAACCTTTGCTACTCTCTTTCGACTTGTTCCCTCAGTCTTCTTCCATGTTGGACTAATCATAAAATAATACACTCGCTTGGCCTTAAACAATTATAACAAAAAAATATTCTTAGGATACCTCACATCACTCAACGTTTATGCTATATATGGCTGCGAAGTCATTACTCTCCTATACTTTTTTCTCAACGTCACATCAATAATAAAATTCATGTAAAAGTTTTATCTGAGTTTAGGCTGCAAGACTGGTCTTTTTCCATCTTCTCTAGTATGCTCCAGTCAATATTCAAGTAATAACTCATCCACCCATTAAGGTATAATGGAAGTATTAGCTCTCATTTATCTGGTTCATCTACCACTGAGCATATTTGGACAGATTTGGTGATCGAGTTCAATTAGGCCTTATAAAAGGTCTTATAAACTTTGTTCTGTACAATTTAGTTATCACTTGTACCTCCTCTAATCTTATTTACTGCTCGTCATATATATAGAATATGTGGGATGTTTGCGTGTAATTTATCCTCTATCCTATATACGGTCAATATTTACCGTTCTAGCTCAGGTTGGCTCGTACTGCGAGCGAAACTTCAATTACCTAATGGTAGTTTATATACCATCCATCCATATTTCATCATGGGTATATAAGTGTTAAAGAGTGGTGTGTTACCCACAGGGTTTATCTAGATTTACTGGTTTGAGCCACTGTGGTGTTTTGAGCTTCATATTATAATATATAAAATAGATTAATTAGACCTTAGGGTACCTTCTTAGCATATGATTTCTTAAAGTTTGTACTGATAGATTTTTAACCAAAATAAGGTCCACCTCATGATTAGGAAATTTAGTGAAGGGAATGTAATAAACGATTCAAAATTATGATCTTTTGATATTAAAACTTCTTGGTATTAGTGGGCAGAATAAGTGGAAATTAATGAATTTTTAATTTAGTAATTAAATAGATTGTAATGTTCTTCCCTTAGGTTACTCAAATAAAAGTTTTTAACTATTGATATGTAATATGGGGATTGGCCTTGGAGTCTGTGGATACACTAGGGATTAAAATAAGATTCTAGGTCGTGATTATAAGCCAAGTATAATTTGAAAGGTAGCTAATCAGTGTTTTGGGAAAGGCTAGAAATTGAAAAGCTAATAAGATGTCTTGGGTCAATAATATAATCTGACAATTTGTGTGGGTACAAAGAGAATAGAAGTTAAGAGTAATAGTATAAACTATATAATATGCATATGTTATAGGCACATTATATTATTAAATATAATAGGTAGATATTAAGTGCACTTACAATGTTATGGGCCCCTTACTATAAAGTATTAAGACTTAGGATATAGCTAGAATTCGAGAGTGCAACGTAATATTAAGTGAAGTTCACACAAAGATGATTTCTGGGTTTGAGGGTATAGATAGATACGAGTAAGAGGGCTGAAAACTTGTTCTCGTTTAGTTATTTCTGTTAAGAATAGGAACAAAAACTTTAGGAGAATGATATCAAGTACTATTTAATCAATAAATTTCTTTAAATCTATTGATTAAAATACTGGGAGACAATAAATTACTTTATATAGAGAGCACGGTGAACGGTGATGGAGACCAGGGGCATAACAAGAAAATTTAAGAAGAAAGAAAGCATGCCATCTTGATATATAGAAAGCTATACATATTCAAGCTAAATAGCGGTTTGTAAATTGGAAATGATTTGCCACAGGTAAGTTGTGAGTTGTGACTCTCTTAAATTGCAACATTTTATTAAGAACTGGATAGGTATATGGATGGGTATATTAGGGCTTCATACATAGTATATTTAGAGGAAGCCATTAATTGGCTGGTTTTTAGTTATAAGGTAGTTAGTTAATGTCTAAAACTAATTTCTATTTCATGTTAGTGTTTCCATAACTTAAAGTTATTAAGGGCATGTGGGTAATGAGTATTGTGGGTAAACAGTGGTATCATTTTTTATTTTTAATAATGCCAAAAATTGATAGGGAATTGTGGTTAACTAGTAAATAGATATTTGACAAGCCCACATTAGTGGGTGCTTAATAGTGGAATTTTATGATCAAGTGTGAAGAGCATTGTTTTGGTTAGTGGGTGACTGGGGGACGTCTCGATCGCGCGCGCAATGACTTGACTTCTTCCGTTTCTTACGTGTTCACCGTAATAATTTCCTTACTGTCTTCTCTCTTTTATGTTCTTACACTCTCTCAACTCCTAGACCTCCTGTAGCCAAGGGTGTGCTGTTACTTATGCACGAAGTTATGTAGTTGACATTAAGAGTAATTTGGCTTTAGTTTTCGCACATTTTGTAGGTTCGTCCTTACTTTTACCACCACCTCTGTTTCTGTGTAATTATCTAATAATAGTGACTTTACATCTATATTGTATTCCTTAGAAAGGTTTAAATAATAATTTATCATGAATATAAAGAGATTAAGTACATATCCTCACTTTAATAGAATGCCCTTGCGCCTCTCAGATGCTCAATATGGCGAAATTATATTAGCTGCCATTACTAAGAGGAAGTTAGAATCTTGTGTGGATTTTTGAATTAACCACTGGGAGAAATGTCTTGATTGCTTGTGTGGTAGTGATAACAACATGTTAAATATAAAACAAAAAACCATACACATCTCTCTCTCAGGTGGGACATTAGTAAGCAAGGAACATGAGATTTTAAAAATCTACCACGTATTATTCAGGCGGCATACCAAATAATCAATTCTTTCAAAAGCTGTTAAATCATAAGATGATTTACGATGGATGGAAGGAAGACTCTCAATCTTTCATTACCTTCAACCCTAGAACCTCTGAGACAACTATTATTAGATTTGTTAAAAATTTTTGAATCTTCAATAACGTTAATTTAACCTTTAGAATATTCATTTTAGGATATGATTCGGACATACACATGGACTATGTACTTTACTCATGAACTCGTGCGTAATCCATTCATGTGTAACTTTCGAAGGTCAACATCAGTCGCAAAATCACTGTCCTATGCGACATATCGATCCCTTTCACACCCTATTACCAGCAAATATATCGAGTCCACAACTCTTCCAACTAGCGCATTGATGGCTATTGCCCACATCGTCTCCGCATTGTCGATCCTCTGCTCTTTTCATCTCAGTGCTGGGCAGAGATTTAGAACAAATCAAATTTGCTCTTTCTAATATAATATATAATCGTCACCTTCTTCCTCTCTTCCTCAAACCATTTAGTTACTTCTCTGACCATTTATTCGAAAGATGGCAAGATCAGATACGGGTCAAGAGGGAGGTGTTTTAGATCTATTATTTCATTATTACTGTAATAAACTATCTTTGTTCTTACGTACTCTCTTTCCACATATATTTCACTTGTTTTTCTGGAATTAGTGGTTCTTATGGAGATAAGATCAAAAGAGCTAGTTGAGCAATAAGGATTTTTGGACCCCATTATCTCCACTAGCTCACAGGATAATTAAGCACAATGCAAAATAATAAATATGACTATTAAATTTGTGTATATTTCATAAAATTTATTATGGAAAGTGAAGAGTTTTATGGACTTCCTGTCAGATCAGTGATGGACATAATTTCTAGCGATGACATTGACACAATCTCGGCACAGAGCGTATGTAATCCGTTTTTTACCTCCTGAAACGGGATATACCACCATTGCGGTGAGTTGTTCAAGTGAGCCAGGATGCGTGTATAGGAGATTCCCTTCTACGTAGGTTAGAAGTCTAATCTTTATATTTTAATTTTTACTTAGTATAGTATTAATATGATCATACTGCTAAATAATTAAGGAATTACCGTTAGAAGTCAATAGTAATTTATCAGAGTAGGATCCTAAAATGATACATAACTATATATTGCAACGATATATATACAGATAAAGGTTGCGTATCGAGGTATACAAAATATTAGTCCAATATCTCTAAAACATTTAGGACAGTGTGGGTGCATCGTGCCAAAATATACGTACATTTTTATTATAAAATTTATCATATTTTTTAATCATTTTAATATTTTTTAGCTGTAATTAAAAATATCTACTTATACATCTATCTATATAAAAATTTTATATACTATCTATAGAATAAGAAAACGTCTAATATTGATATTTAGTGACGAAAACAATATTGGTTGGTCCGATCACCCCTTCAATTTTACCTCGGCAGGCTCGCGAGATGTGAGTTCCGAACCAAGATTACTCAACCTTTTGAATATTTCTGCCATCTAAAATACATAAGTTTTCCTGGAAAACAAAATTATAAATTGGGTACATTTATTATGCCTTATGATTTTTTAAATACTGAACGGGATACTCTTGAGTGTGGGATAGCGCGACTGAAAAATTAAGGTGGGTTAAAATACTCGAGTGGTGGCCACAATTTTTCATTTATAACAAAGTTTAAAAAATCATATTTTTTCAAAAGTGAGTTACCTCGCGCATTTTTGTACCCATAATTATATATTTTTTAAAAATATTAAAAAACTTCTAGAATTAAAAGATGATCTAAATAAAACTTTGTAGTACTGACCGCGTGGCTATTAAATGAGCGGAAAATTTTTTATTTTTTTTTATTTTATATTAGAGTGGACGAATCACCCTCTAAAAGAGGCGGAGTCCAAATGGTCCCCAACCGAAGTTTATTCAGGCCACCTCTCTCAAGCCGCATTCCTCCCAATATGCTTCTACAAATTTTCATCCGACAAGTAAAATAGCGTTCGATTTACTAGACTGTCTCACGTTACCTTAATCGTGGCCGTGATAAGATAACGGGGCTTTAGTCGGGTATTTACTGGTCAAAAGAATAAAAGCTCAGGCTCTTAAGTGCAAGTGCTTAAGTACCGCAATCCGGAAAATTTCCTAAGTATACTCGATCTCGTTATTCCTCTAGTCCCTCTCTCTGACGAACAAGAGCCAAGAAGACCATACGCCATTGTCGAGAGTAAAGCAAAATTTTTTATCATCCACCCTACAATTATCCTCTGTTTGAAGAGTATCCATGGTAGATCTTGTGGGATATTTCGTATGATATGTCTGTGTTTAATGGGATTTTGCTCGGTAGAAAGAGGGTGTGGAAGGTAAAATTTAAGTATCGCGGGAAATAAATGATTATGTAAGCAATAGTAAAAATTGAGTAAATAGTTTATCACGTGACTCCAAAATTTTGCGAAATATTTACAACTCATCGAAAATGTCTTTTGAAAATTATAGCAATGTGATAGTGTACGTAAGAATTACGGTCAGATATCCCAGTATTGGTCAAAGAAAGAGGCGGATATTACTTCAAATTTATAGTTGAGACACTCTTAAAATGTAAATGTAGGAATGAAAGAATTTAAAATTTTGTTCGCCAACTATCCTTACAATACATAATAGAGCAATAATATATGTGCTCGAGATGGTAATTGATTGGATTGGATAAAGTTGTGTAACATAAGCGTGATACATATATGTCAATATCCTTTAGACAGACTCATATATAATAAATTTATATTGCATGAACGTATAAAACTGTTTTTCATGTAGGGTTTCATGCAAATGTTAATGTCATGAACAATAACCACACACATTTACACCCAATATAATCTTACATATACATCTCAGAAATAAAACGAAACTTCAAGTTGAATGAGATGTTTAGTCATCTCAGACAGAGCAAGAATCAGTCCAATTACCCTCGGTTGCGAGGAAAAGACAAAAACAGGCAAACTTTTTGCCGTTTCGTATCCATAGAAAAAAATATTAATTATATTATAGTCAGATTATTGTAAATGAATAAATTATAATCGATATGCACACTATTATATGTATATTCCAAAGCTTAGTACATTAATCAATGTTTTAAATAGTTTATCAGAATTGTTGCAAAACAATTCGCAAACTATTATTTATGTAAATACGAAACTATGTTTCTAAGCATGAAAAGGGAAATAAAAAATAGTTAATTAAAAGCATTAGTTTTGAGATACGTATTTGAAACTACTTATATATACAAACATTATTGTACATATAAACAAATGATCTTGAATGTACACATACCTGTATATTTTAAGCAAATTTTAAAACATATTGTTAATATTAATGATAATGCTAGTCATATATATTCACATATTCCCAAAATCATTCCAAACACACATTTAGCCCTTATATGTAGAATATGTGTGTATAATATATGAGCATAAAACATAGCTGTGTATACATTTATCTACATATAAAAATCATCAGGGTATACATTGTCTATGATTCACAATAAATAATGTCATAAAATTTCAGCTTAAATTTTTATTTTAAATTTTTAAATTTTTTATTTAAAATTTTTAATTTTTTTTAAATTTTTTAAATTTTTATTCGAATTTTTTTATCTCCATGTATAGTATTGATTAATGTCTATTTTATATTTTTATATTTTAAAATCCTTTATATCATGGTCCTTTATGTAGCCGTTTTTATTGGGGGGAAATTTACCCCTCGAAGGGTAATTACTTATAATTTAAGAGTAAGGGGGGGGGGTAAGAAAGTAGGAAATAATTACTAAAAGATGCTAACGTCAGTTTTATTACCCGGGAAAACTTTTTAAGCAACTCTTTTGCTCACTCCTAATAACATAAAATATTATTTGTAGTCAAAGATATATTTTATTAAACCTATTAAAATTTCGTGCATGCTTAGAACATCGTTCGCTAAAATAGTGATAAAATGTTTTCCTAAAATTATTGTTTCAAAACAGTCTGCCAGGATTAGCAAAAGCAATTCAGGCCAATGAACCGTAATAGATTTTAGAATTCTAAATCAAGGTATGCAAACATTTTTTATATGCATACATGGCAATTTATGTATGCATTATTGCTTATAATCTTGCAAATTGAAATTTAAATATAAATATTATACAGTAATTCTTTGTATATAATTATGCTTACATATTCCAACGAGCATCCTATATAGATATGCATACGTAAAACATGTATATACGAGTCCACAAAATATATCTCTGTACCAACTTATATATGCATG
>JABUQX010118829.1:0-17500 GCA_015478945.1 Trachelipus rathkii | reverse complement strand
AATAATAATAATAATAATAAATAAAAATAAAAAATAAATAAATATATAAATACACAATGAATAAATATATAAATAAATAAATAAATTTTTTACACCTTCCTTGGCATAAATATTTTCCAAAACGCCAAAAAAATTCCCATGCTTACCCCATTCTATCAATTTTTTCCATTTTCTTTTTTTTTCTTTTTTCCCTTTTTTTTTTTTTTAACGAAAATAATAACCATAACTCTCACACTCTATCTAGAGTGGGAGAAGAAGGGAGGGAGAGAAGAAGAATAATGGGGGAGAAAATAGGTTGGGAGTAAAATATGCAAAATAATTTTTCATGAAGGAGACAAATAAGAAATTGAGAAGAAGAAAAAAAGGAAGAAAAAACTATACATCGTCGATGCAGCTTGTAAATAAATGGTGTCAACTGAAATTTTAAGTATCATAGCTGCAGATGCTGGTGTGAATTAATCGTTTGCATTACTGAAGGCATCCCTGTGATGGATATGATGCGCTTGATGAAAAGAAGTTTGAATGTGGGATGACAGAAATGGTTAGTATGATGATGAAATGAGATGAGTGGAGGTGCTCCTACCTATTATATGCGGATGATTTGGTTTTGTGTGCAATTGAAAGTTTGAGAAATTGGTAGAGTAGATGTGCACGTGTGTAAGAGGAGGTTGAAAGTAAACGTAGATAAGGTAAGTTATGGTTGTGAGTGAAGGACAGACTTCGTGTGAAGTTATGGTAGTATGGTGACCAGCCTAGAACATAGTCCTGGTATTAAATATTTAAATTAATGTTGATGCCACGGAGATTGGCTGGCAATAAATCGTTTGATTAAGAGCTAAATCTTTGATTCTAGTTATTACATGACTGATGTATGTTACCTGTGTTATTGTCAGTATATTAGTGACTATGTTACTGACATAATAATTAGACTCTAAAGTCAATGTGATCAGATGACAACTTAGGAGGCCATGCTAGTGTAGATGAGAATTGACAAAAATGAGTAGAATAAAGGGGTAAATGAGAGGAATAAATGAATAGTATGATGAATGGTTTGCATCTGAAAGGATTGTTAATGATAGTCGGTTGTACGACGTACTTAGCTGAGTGTGTATGGAACAACCGGTGGAATCGAAGAAAAGTGGATTGAGTCAGGTAAACGAATGTCTGCAAGGCAAAAAATTGAGTTGGCTGATCGCAAACATAAAAGTGACTAATAGCTAAAAATGCGGAAGATTTTAAAAGAGCCAATTGTTGGCCACCTGGCAACGAATGAAACACTTTAACACTCGCACGATTCACCATATGAGGGCCACGTCGCAGTCCCGTGAAGCTATAGGGAGATTTCCTGACTGTGACGATCCTTTACCTAAGTAATGTTTTGACAAAGAAGGGGAGGTGTAAGCTGGACACTCCTTTTCCATCTTTTCATGTGCTTTGATATCTTTTCATAGCCGATCTCTACGCACCTTACCAACCAGTCTTGGAGAAAAGAGATGAAGAATTTATATATAATAATAATATAATATATTTATATTAAATATATTCATATAAATAATATTACTATATATACACTATAAGTAATATATATATTAATATATATATACTATTGTTATAATATTATATATATATATATATAATTATAAGTATATAATATAATATATATATACGTTATATAATAATTATATACTATTGTATACTATTAATATAAGTTATTAATATAATAATGCAAATAATATAATCAATAATAATAATAATCATAATACTAATAATAATAATATATAATAATATAAATATATAATAAATCATCATCAGATCATGTGAAACGTAATAATTATATGCCCTAGATCACAAATAAAACTTTACTAAGTAATAAAATCTACTTTATATATTGCCAACCTCTTTTATAATAATTTGCGTATTACTGTATTCTTAACGCAAACTACCCTAAATTAAGACTTGTATATATATAGAAAAACAAAGAATTTTAAAAAAAAACATAAAAAAAAACAAAAATTATTGTTTTTTACCTTTTGCTTGCAACAAAATCGTGTTTTTTTTTAAAAAAAAACGAATTGTTTAATTTTTAATCCTCAACCCTATATTATAATATATATTATATATATATATAATATATATTTATATTATGATATATATAATCATATATATATACTATCTTAATACTACTATATAATATCATATATTATATATATTATATTAATTATATAATATTATATTATATATATAAATATTATATTAAATATAATATATTTAATATTAATATATATATATATATATATATAATTTATTAGTATAAATATGATATATATACTATATATAATATATATATAATAATATATATATACTTATAATCATACTAATATACTACTATCCTATTATATATATATAAATATATAGTATATATATACTTTAAGTATATATACAATATATATTATATAAATATTATATATATATGTATATATATTAAAAGTTATATGAATTGGATTATATAATATTGACGAAGTCTAATCACCATACACCAGGCATATAATAAATATAATATATATTATATAATATATAATATCTATATATACTATATATTAATATATATATCTATACATATACATATATATATTATAGTATTTATTTACTATATATTATATATTACATTATATATACTACATATATATATATAATATAGATTATATTTATATATATATATTTATTATAATATATATATATATATATATATATATATATTATATTATTTATATAATATATTATTAAAAATTATATTTACACATATAATATATAAACTATATATATAATCATATATATAATATATCACTATTAATATATATATTAATTATATATATAGATATATATTATATTTAATATATATCATATAATATATAATTTAATATTATACATATATATATGATATAATAATATATATAATATATATATAATATATATCATATATACATATATATATATACTATAATAATATATATATATATATAAAATATCTATATACATAAATATATATATAATAATATATATATATAATAATATATATTAATATATAATATTATTATATAATAATAGTATACTTTAAAATTTATTATAATAAGATATTTGATATTATATATCATATATATATATATATTATATATATTATATATACGATATATATATTATATACTAAGTATATATATATAATATTATATACATATATATATAATATAGCATATTTTAATATTTAATATACTATTATTATATTATAATATATAACTATATTATTATATAGCTATATTATATATTAATGTTATATAAATAATAATAATAATATAATATAGTATATATATATAATATATTATCACTAAATATTAACACTCACTGGCACCCCGCTCATTTAGGCGTAGTCCGCTAGCGCGCACCTCCCCACCTCGAGAAAAACGTGTCCCATAAACGCACCTCCGCACCTATTCAGACATCCAACTTCCGCTATCAGCAGTCCCCCACACCTCCCGACTACCGCACGTTTCCACTAATAAATGTGGACTTCACAAAAAAGTTTATTAATATTAATACTACTAATATAGTAATTATATAATATTACAAAGATATTATTTATAATATTATATAAATATTGATATGAATTTACAACATCTCAAATTTTTCCTCTTACCTCTCAATGTCTCTCATAAGAACAGATCCGATATTACCTTTCAAAAAGATTACCTGCTCAAAATTAAAAGCAGTTAAGGTGACTTTTTGCCCTCAAAAAATCTCTCCCCCCCATACTAAATATTCGGCTCTACAGCCGCAGCAACTAGAGAGGTGTATTATATTTCATGAACAAGATTCAACAAATTCTGCACTATGCAGAAAGTAAAAAGTCCATTGTGGAGATGCTGCTGTTAGTCGCTCCAGCCAGTCCATTCGCTAATTTAAGTCCTCACCTAAAGTCACTTCTGTCTTCCACTCTGAATATTCTTGACCACCTGGTCACACCATATAAGTCTATTTCGTTCGAAATTTTATAGAATCCATAAAGCTCGGACGCCTGCAGAGTCGATCTAATGCTACTATCAGCTCGGTTCTGTATGTACGTTAAATATATATATAATTATATATAATATCTATTAAATATATATATATTCTATATATAGTATATATAATGATATTAATCAATTCTGCTCGAAACCCACAATCATATTAATCAATTCTGTGGATACAACCCAAACTCATATAATATATATTATACATATATATATATATAATATATATATATATATATACATTATATAGATTATATAAATAGTATATATATATATAAGTCTATATAAAATATAATAATACTTATAATTATATATATTATATATAAATATATATATATAATATATATAATATATTAATATATCGATATATATATACTATAATACTATAAACGAATATATATTATGCATAATAATATATAATATATATAATTATATATAATATATATAATATATACTATATATTATAGTATATTATATATACTATATAATATATAATATTATATATAATACAATATATATTATAATATAATACTGCCTATTATATATTGGTCTTTACACAGAATCGATTTACATGTATTCCTAGTTATTATCACGCATGACATATAATCTAATTAAATATATAGCAAGAAGGTATATAGCTATCTCAGTCTATATAAATGCAACTCTTAAATGTATTGATTCAATATTAGTACCATTAAGATTGAGATTGGTCTTTGGAAGTGTTTAATATATTAAAACAATAAGTCTTAGACTAACAGTAGTATAATTAGTTATAAATTAAAATTAAAACATAAATTCATTTATTATTCACAAAATTATTGCTTAAAATGTATTTTATCATTTTTCGCAAATAAGTGCGGACCAAAAGATCCGAAATCTTTTTTTGATCCGCACGTAGCGTCCCCTAATTCCTACCGACTCCGCACTCCGCTAAGTCGCACCATTCTCTGAGCGCTCGGAGCGGACTCAGCGAAACTTAGCGGACTAGAGAGCGAACGTGCCACCTCTGAATATATTAATATATATATATATATATATATATATATATATATATTATATGCTATATATCACTAATATATATTATATAATTATTTAATATATACTTATCTATAATAATATATATACTAACATTATATTAATAAATAATACTATATTATTATATATATATATATAATTAATAATATAAATACTACTAATATATATATATAATATTTTTATATATATTATATAATATATATAATACTATAATATTATATACATATATATACTATATTAATACTATATATATATTATAGATACCCTAATATATATTTTATACTATTATATATTAATATATATATAATATTATAAATTATATATATATATAATAATATATATACATATATACTATTATATACTATAAATTAATATACATAATATACATAAAGTACATAGTATAAATAGTTGATAGATGATGAAATAATAGAGATAGATAGAAAGAAGATATGATAATATATAATATAAATTATTATAATATATAGGTATTAGTATAATATAATATATAAAAATATATATTTAAAAAAAAATATAATAAAACTGCGAAGGTAAATACATATTCACATACATTATAATATATTTATATATTATATACTATAATATATATATATATATATATACTATATAATTATATATATATTACTTATATTATATATAATATTAATTATATATATAAATATATATATATTATATATATTATTATATTAATATATATATATATATATACTATTATATATAATATATATATATATATATTTATTATTCTATATATAGTGTTATATATATAATATATAATATATATTAATAATATATATATATATATATATATATAATATATATAATATATATATATATAATATATATATATAATATATTAACATATTATTATAATATAATATAGTATAGTATATATATATATAATACTATTATATATATTATATTATAATATATATTATATCATATATATATATATATAATTATATACATATAATATAATTTATATATTAATTATCTACGTAATGTATATTATACTATTTATCGTTATATATGATAATAAAGTACTCATATTATGTTATAAAAATAGTATAAATTTATAATTATATATAAATAATTATATATTACTCAGGAAAATTATTACAAATAATACTATATATTATAGTTTATTATTCTATTATATTTTATTTCAATTTTTATTATTTATATGCAAATAAATAATCGGTAGTCAAATTTAATATATAAAAGTTCTCCTATATATTTATGGAATAAATATATACATCGTTCCATTAACAATTGGGATTACGAGAGCTTACTGAGAGTACTATCGGTAATGATCATAATGGAATGACAGGTAGTACTAGTAAGATCTGTGTAGCTCAGTCGTAGTATATTATCGTTATGCTTCTATATATAAAATCAGATATTACGGGGGAGTCTAGATTCGTGGGGGATATCGTAGTTGTTTTAATAAATCGACTTCGGGGTCTAGTATAATATCGGGTGGTAGGATCGATTATTATATTTATCACTACGATATCCCCAATCCCTAGACTTAATTATTAATATTAATACTACTAATAATAATATATTTAATCATTAATATATTATAATATAATATTTTAAATATATTAATATTATATATATATAGTAATAATATATATAATATCATTATATATATATATAATATAATAATTATATACTATATTATAATTATAATATATTAATATTATATATAGTATATATACTTATATATATATAATTAATATTAATATGATATATATAATGATATAATAAGAATATATAAATAATATGATATATATATCACTAAATTAATTATAATAATAGATATAGTATTAATATATATATATATATAATATATATATATTATATATCAGATTATATTATATATATTATATATATCTATAATAGTAAATATTAATATTAATAAAATAAATAATATATTATAATTGATAACATACTATACATAGAGTATTAATATATCAATAAGGCTATAGTTCGGAATTAGCAAAAGATTTCTCTAGATGTAAAAATCAACAGTCGTGATTAGCAGTCACTTAATAATCTCATTCTGTCACCTCTATATACTACAATGGAGATATTAATCATCACAGATATTAATTCATATCATGTTATTTTGATTACCTGTATTCAGTCAATTTATATACATCAAATAGACATCCTGTGAACCCTTTCTTTTCTATAACTAGATATAATATTAATACGTCTAAAAACAACACCTCTAACATCTCGATTAAGCAGGCAAACACCATCGTCATAATTCTGTTGTATATTAATAAAAGAACAAGAGATATGGTTATAGAGGTTTCAAATAGTTCCAAACTGAAGTATTATACATACACACCAATATTTATGGGTTAATAAGCGGAAGGCAGATGTAGTAAGAAGATCATTTATTCGACCAAATGTATTTAATAACGAATGGGCATACCGGATATATAAAGTAACGTGGAACACGGGATACCATTGGAATATTTATTATTCACATGCTTAAAACTATGATTGTTGTCGTTGTATATTATATTCAATAGATATATTTATATATATTATAATATATATATATAATATATAATAGTTATAATACTATATTGTATATATATATATATATATAATATAATACTAAAAAAAATTATATAATATATATATATAATAATATATATATAATATATATATATATATCAATATTAATGATCAGGATGGAGTCGACTCCCCGACTTCGCAACTCCGACTCCGACTCAGAGAATCGATTAAAAACACCGACTCTCCGACTCCCGGACTCCCAGAGTCGATTCTAAAAACAACCGACTCCCGAATCCCGACTCCCGACTCCCGACGCCCGACTCCGACTCCGAACTCCCGACTCCCAATGAAAATTGGAACGTGAATTTTTTCCAACAGATTTATGACTTTTATTTTCTCGTATTGCTAAAACAGGAAACAAAAAGAATAGTATGAACAATAAATTTTAATTAATCCAATTATATAATAAATACTATAATTACACTTTTTAACAAAATAGCAACTATATTACGAGTATAGCTACGTACGCCACGATTAAAACTCGTTGACCAAAAAAAAAAATTTACAATATTATATTTAAATTATGACAATTAAAATGAATAATATAATAATATAAAATAAATATCAATAATACATATAATAATAATAATAATCTATAATAATAATAATAATAATAAGAATAATAATATATAATAATAATACTAACAAAAATACTATTCATTCATTATTATTATTATTATTATTATATTATATATTATTATTATATTCTTATTATATTCATTAATATTATTATTTTTCTTATAAGTATAGTATTACTGTCTTTGCATTATTATTATAATAACAATAAAATAACTAATTAAATAATAATAATATAATAATATAATAATTAATAAGTACATAATAAAATAAATATCAATAAGAAATAATAATAATAATATAATAATATAAATTATAATTAATCATTATTATTATTTTATATTATATTCATATATATATACTATTATTCATTATTTTATCTATTATTAATTATTATATATTTATTATATAATAATAATAATAAATGATAAATAATAATATAAATAATCACATAATAATAATAACTAATAATAATATATTATTATTATTATTATTAATTATTATTATTATTATTTTTAATTATTATTATTAGATATTATATTATTATTATTATTAACTATTATTATATAATAATAATAATAATAATAATGTAATATAATAAAATAATAATAATAATATTAATAATAATAATAATAATCATAATAATAATAATTAATAATATAATAATAATAATAATAATAAATAATAATAATAATAATAATAAATAATAATAATAATAATAATAATAATAAATTATATAATAATAATAAATATAATATGTTTATTATATATTATTTATTATTATTACTAGTAATTTATTATTATTATTAGATATTATTATTATATTAATTATTGATTATATATTAGTATTTATTATTATTTATTCATATTCATATTATTTATTATCATTATTCATTATTATTAAAAATTGATGCATGATGCTTTCGGAGGCCTGACCTATATATATATATATACTAAAATAATATATATATTATATATATATATATAATATTATATATGATATATATATAGTGTATATATATTAATATTATTATATATATATATATATATTATATATATATATATATATAATATATATTATAATATGTGAAATATCCAGTTGAAACCACATATCTTCAATCCATATCTTCAAAACTAACAACAGCTACGGTAAAAGAATACATTGCTGCAATGCTGGTCCAATTTTATTGCGGAATAATGTAAAAATATATATATTATATACTATATATATATAATATATATATATATAATATATATACTATATAATATTATATATAATATATATATATATCTAATTTATCTATATATATGAATATATTATATATATATCCCAAAACCTACAATAGCTACAGCGAAAAGTAATATCATTATTTAGAATCCTGGTAAAATTTTAGATAGGATAAATGTAAAAAAAATAAATAAAAAATAAAAAATATTATTACGCCTAAATAATTAAAGTAATTGATTGATGCTATTTAGAGACTTTTATTGGTACTCGTTCAAAATATAATAACTTCTATTAAATTTGCCTTTTATTTACACTAAAGAACCCCAAGGGCTATACCACACCGATGCAAACATCGGGTCTCTCACCTTCCGGGGAACTACGCGGTAGGATCTAATTCCCCCCCTCCGGAGGGTCCCGGAACCCCCATCTTGGTCTTTGGGTGTCGCGGGTGTTCCTCCGCCCCTCCCCTACGGGTATGGAAAACGTCCCACCTGTGTCCCCCGTCGCTCGAGCCCCCTACATTCAGTGTAAACCACTTTACAGAATAATATATAATATAGTATATATATATATAATATTATTATATATTATAATATATATATATATAATATAATATTATTGTAACGAATATGACCACCATTCTTATTCGTCTTTTTCGTATTATTATATTGGTTTTTCCCTTACGCAGTCCCCAGGATTCGCTTTGGAAAGGCGTATCCTACAACCAGTAATGAGAAAGAAAAGGTATTCATAGTAACACAGAGATGTAATTTTTGATATATTAACAATAAAATACTCAATTATAGATATATCAATTCCTATTATACCTATTACTAAATATAGCTATTCAATGCCTATTACACCCTATTACAAAAATATTACATGACAACACCTATTATACCAATAAATCACTTAGAATTACTATATATATCAAAATATTCTTTTATTTATGATAAAATATTAAAATTTCCTGGAAATTGTTAAAATACTACCATTTATTGCTCAGATATTTCATACAACTACGCGAACGATACGCTCTCAGCAACTTATCCAAATGATCCGAATATTATTTCTTGATCGGGAAATTCCTCTGGCAATCCTACAGTACGTATTTATTCCTTACGAGGCACCAGGCACAGCTCGCTATGCTAATGATCGACTCAGCCCAACAGCACGATCCAAATTTGTACTTCCAGATGAGTGGTGAGAATCACCGCGCCATCGTCACCTCACGATTGCCTCCCTAACACTTCACGTTAATTTAAGACCTAAAAGGGGCTAACTCAGCTACACGATTATCCTTATGGATTGTCTCCCGCAATCGGCACACTTAGCGACCATTGCCTCTAATGATTGCTCCGCAATCGCACCTGAAAATGACAAATATAAATAATATGTATTATATTCTCATCATTTCACCCTAAAATCAGAAATTAATAACAAACAAATTATCAACCTATTACCGTTAATAATAATAATTAATAATCAATAATAATAATAATATATGAATATAATAATAATAATAATAATAATAAAAAATAATAATAATCAAGAATAATAATTAATAATAATATATAAATAATAATCAATATAATAAATTACTAAAAGACTAAAAAATCAGGATTACTAATAAAATAATAATAATAATAATAATACACCCTTAATAATACTAATACATAATAATATAATAAAAAATAATAATATAATATATAATAAATATAATAAAATAATCATAACAATAATAATAATAATAATATAATAATATAATACAGTATTTTAAAATGTCCAAACCTAATATATACACACTTTTTGCGGCGCCTCAAACCCTATTACTCTAACAAGCATACCAGGAAAAACAAAATAAATAATAACTAAATAAATGAATAATAATATAATAAGAATGAATAATAATAACAATGAATAATAATAATAAATATAAAATATATATATAATAATAAATAATAGCCATAATTTTTATTCGGTAATTTCCTCACACTTCCCAATTCACTATATCTTACACGCTTCTGTGTGGTTCGTTGAGCTTTTAAAAATCCATATTTTTATTACTAAAATTCCTATTACTATTATGGCTATGTGCGTCCCGCACACAATCCACACCCGCACACCCACACACATCACACACATATATATATTCATATATATTAATAATACTATATATATATAATTATATATATATACGTCATATAAATACTTTTCACTAAAATATTCCGTTCGTTAGCCTACCTAATTTAAAACACAGATTGCACCGATTAAATTACATCCTGTACCTCTGTTCACCCCCAATTCATCCACATTTTCCCTTAAAGCATGGAAATTCGATGTCCTGGTTTTAAATATTCCCATTAAGTTCACTCATAAAAAACACCCCTATTGAAATTCCAAACAATCTTACATCGTCAAACTGCTAAATATTTAATATCCTATGCGTAAATTTGCTTTCTACTATTAAATTTGTTTTAAATAACACGATTGGCACCGAAATATCCTTTTAAGTGATTTATTTCAAAAATGCTACAAAGTGAATTGAGATTCTGCTATTAAATTGTTCACAATCACTGAAAATATCCTTATAAGTTCTACTTCAAAATGCTACCTAATAAATCATTCTTTAAATTAATATGTCAGCTAACTCTCCTACAAATAACAAAATGATCTAAATCCTTTCAACAAATAAGCTTTTTAAAATAACTCTTACCCATACTTGGGGAAATTAAACTTGTTGCAGTTAAATAATTCCAAATCCTTTTACGTAACTGGAATTTCGTGACTTAGCAGTAATTTTCCTCGTCACAATTTCAGAACTTTTACGAATATGTTTATTTCCTTCAAAATTTTAATCACAACCTTCGATTTTTTAAAACTCTTTCAAGAAAGAAATCTATTTATTCTATAACAGTATTAACTAAGCTATGTAATAGTTGCGTCGTCCTACAACTCCCTTTCCAAGATTGGGAACCAATCTTAAAGAAAAAAAAATAGACTCCACCTTCTCAATTAGTAAAAACCTTACCTTAATTATCCATGGAGCTCGCGCTTTCCTCCGCCCTTCATCTCATTACTCCTCATACTCTCTATTGGACATTTCGGTTTATATCTGGAGCTCGACCTTCTAAGCTTGTTCATTGGTACCTGACCCAAATTCTATCCTATTGGATCCACATCCTGTCCTACCGATTATCCTCTAAAATCATCCTTCAGGGTCTTCAACCCAACTTCCCATAACGCCTCCTGAATTGACTGGGGGGTATAAAAAGGCACATTATTAGAATTAATGTCATCTACTTTGACTAAATAATTCAAATACCTCAACTGCTTCCGGTGTTCTTCTTGAGACCATGTCAGATCCTCTTTCATCTATCATTCGCATGTCCCCTACAAGTGACTATAACTGTCATCTGGAAATCCTAAAATGACTTCTCGCACCTTTGCAAATTAATTCTTATTATCTTATTCACTCTGACTGCGCTGAGTCAGCCAATCCATTTAACAGTCTGAATCAATAGGCGATGATGTCAGCTTCTATCTCCCGTGGGTATTTTAATCTTATTTTATGAGCTTACAGTTGGGCATATTCTACCTTGTATTAGTTCTCCTATACGCAACCTCTACTAAATCCCAAATATCCTTTTATTTTTCTATCATGTTCCTTTCCTTCGTTGATCTCCCAAGTTGTCCTCCATAAATACATAAGTTTGTGTTGGTCCCCTCTTTCTCTCCTTTCAAGTATTCTGTCCTCCGCATAACTTGTTTCTTCTCCTTGTCATATGTCTTCTTACAACTCCTCAAAATAGTCAAACACATAATTCCGAGGGTCCCCAAACTTTTACTAGTGCATAGTGAGTCCTCATGATTTTTCCGTTTCATTCAATTCAGATTCATATCGACCTGCCAATCCACCTTGGTTATCACAAGAAGGCCCTCCTACCTCTTTACTTAATTTTATATCTCCAAAGTCCTAATCCACTCGAAGATTGATTCCTTTTAAACTTCACCCTTCACTGCGTCTATGGGCAACCACTTGATGACCCTTTCCACTTGTCCCTGTTCCTTTCTAGGCAGCATTGCTAAATACCTTTCCTTTTCCTCATGTTCTTAATCCATAGTTCTCTCTGCTGCGGATCACTCTAATTCTGCAGTTTGTATTATTAATATACCATTATTACTCCGAGTGTAACATCACCCATCCTATCCTTTGTTACCGTATTCTTGAGCAAACTCTCCGCGACATGGTCCCCTTACCCTTCTACTGCCCCGTAGCCCCGCTGGTTTTACGACCCGCACTAAAGACCATTTTCGATTCACGTAGCCTGAAGCAGTTCTCCTTTCAAATCTTGTGCTCCTAATTCCTCACTCCATCAATCCGATCAATTACTTATATGTGGTCGCAGAACATTTGGCGCAAGCATTTGTCCTCAAAAGCCTCTGTTACACTCCTTGCAGATTCTATCCCCTTTAACGACCTTCCACTGCAACCCAATGTAACTACAGGATCTATAGCCAACCAACCAGAGCAATTTATCCTCTTTTCTCTTGTTCTCGGCATGGCCATAAACATACGATCAGCTACTAATTCGAACGGATTTTGTACCTATAATCTGTCATAACGTGGAACACCACCTGATGGTCTATTTTTATTCATGTTTGCAGGTTGGGAATTTCGGCACACATCATTGAGAATGATATTAACTGACCTCTGTGTGGCCAACATAACCTGAAACAAGATCTGTTATTTTCTTATCCATATATGAGCTAAATCCGTAGCGTACACCACCCGAAGTAATGCTTACCATCTGTTGAAACCCGTATTAACAACTCCAAATTGTCATCTCTTAATCTTTACTAGACTGCGCTCCATTCATTCAGTAGGTCCTTCTATCTCATAATATGCCTTACAATAATATATCAGTCTTCTAATCTCTTGATTTTAATTTTGCAATTTCTATCTTTTAGTTCACACTAATCACTTTACGAATTATTTAGTAATCTTATTAATTTCTTGACTGTTATTACAGTACATTACCCATTATTCACTCGTGCAGTATAAACATCACATGTAAACCATCACTTACGTCATCGGCATCGTTCCCATGTGCGATTATTTCTTCTCCGAAGTCCAAAATTGCCTCTAACTTTCACCAAATAATTCATCCCCGAGCCAGAACTAAGCTGAATAATGTTCATCCTGAACGGACGACTAATGTCGCACTATTTCCACTGGCACCTTGTTTTTATTTTTATAAGCCACTCTGTTGTAACTCCACAATCCTGAGTTACTCCTAGAATTAATATCTACACCCATCTTTTCAGAATGGTCACATTGCGTTTAAAACCGATCAAACAACTCCTCCTGTAATCAAACTCAGACTCCTGTTGTCCAGTAAAAAGGCGCATGCTGAAACTTCTCCCGATAGAGACCTACTCGCATGCCACTACCTTTTAACTTTAGCTTTCAGCTTAACCTGACTGTGCCCTACTTCCATATCAATTAATAAATCATTTGATTCCTAATTCTTCTGGAAGATGCTCGCAATAACTTATTTCCTGATGTATCACTTTCTTCCGTATCTGAAGTAATCTTCATTTTCTTTCTCTGGTGATGTCTCTAGTTCCTCAGTTATCCGTTCGTCAATTCAACTATTGTATTTTCTCCTTTTTGATCGAAAGTACCATCATCAGCTACTGGATTGAAGTGTGATCCTCCTAGCACCTGTATGTGTACATCTTTTAAGTTATTACATTTCCTTGCCTTTGGTCCGATGTATGCCACTGAGCAACATATTCCATGATGCAACCAAATCTTTGTATTGAATTCATCACTGGCCACTAATAAAACTTCTGGTACTGGTTCCTTTCCTGGAGTTTTAATTGCTTTTAGTAATTTTAAGGCTTTTGGTCCCTTTTCCAACCCATACATTTTCCATTCACTAATCAGGACGTCCAATAAAAATTCCCTTAGCTCTGGTGATTTTCTCTTTCATTTTTAGAATGCCTTATCAAGTATCTCCCTTCAAAACTCAAAAAACGTGAATCAGCACCGCCGTTGGTCACCAATACTTTAATAGAACATAACCTTTTGCGATAAGTGCATTTCGTGATTCCGTGTATATCGGATTCGTCATCAGATATTCCTTGACACCTCGACATGTGTTCTGCGAACACATTATCCTTTCCGGAATAATAATGGAATCTGAAAACTATATTCGCTCAAGTCATCCAGAACTGGCCAATTTACTTATCCCACTAGCTTCATGTGTGTAAACATATACCACAGCGCCGTATGGTCTGACCACAGGATATGAAGCCTGAGAACCTAGTAGAAAGCCGAACTTTACTCCCCCACCGTATGCTAGCAAATTCCCTTTTATTGCTGAACTATTCCTCTACAAGCATTCGAAGGAGTGGAGTCTATATGCCAATTTATGCTTCTACCACCTTCGATTGTTCTTGCACCAAGCCCGCACCCTACCAAATCCACTGGCATCCAACGTAAAGTTCACAACTTCGCCTCTACCTTCCGAGAAATCTGGAAATGCTAACTCCACTGATTCTTTCATCCGTTCTTTCAGTTCCTCGAAAGCCTGTATCCCTTTCATTATCCATCAAATTTTGTCCTTCTTTGCGCCTCCCTAGTGCACCTGAGAGGTCGCCACTCCACCGAACAATTTTTATCAAATTTCGTTGAAAGTTAATCATTCCTAATATCGTCTTAACGTCTCCCCAGTAGTAGCCTCTTCCAATCGCTCCACTTGAATCCATAAATTCCCGCACAGTTTTTCTTGATCCCTGATCTTGCTGATGATGTTCCTAGGAATTTAAAACTTCTCGTCTGACCACACGCTACATCTTTACTCACTTGTACACTTGACGTTCGTTATCCAAAGCGCTGTAAGTACCGTTAACCTCAATCCTAACATTTCTCTAACATTCCTTTTGATATTAGAAAACCATTAACGATGCTTCCACACCACTACCTCTGGATCTCGACTAAAACCTGTTAGGATCCCTGCATCTCCCTCTGGCAGCTGAAGGTCCGCTTCTTTACCAAAACTCAGCCTTTAAACGTATTACCACTACTGTTGAAAATGCTGTAAAATCCTTGCGTTTCTTCCTCTAACTGAATCTGATGAATACCCTTTTACTATCCAGGCTATAAAGTATTTGTAACCACTGACAGCCATAGACAGTTTCATTATGCTTGCCATTGTAATCCTATCTGCCATCGTTTATTGTTTAAAGCTCGGATAGTCAAATACCAGACGAAGATGTTCTCGCTCCTATTCTAACTGGCACCACCGCAGAAAACTCCATTCATGCAGCACAAGGCTCTACGATGTCTTTAAACTATTAACTCATTACTTGTTCATTATCATCATACGTCTTCTGATCGAAGCCTCCTTGCCGCTGGTATAAAGAGGTTATAATTCATGCAACCCTTATTCCTGATGCGTCTGGAATGTCCCCCACTGATGTCCGAATCTTCCACCTAACTTAAATGCATTCTCCCATTGTATAAAACAATCCTCGACGTTCTCCCGTTTGTTCTTATAGTTCTATCATGAAATTAATTTCCTTCTGTAGTTTTCCCTTCGTCATCTTCTTCAATGCTTCCGTTTCTCTCTAATTTCCCGCTATCGTTGTACGTTCACTTTACACTCATTTACCTGTATCGTCTATCATAGTGCTTCAATCTTAACACTTAGATTAGCCATTCCTAATTCTATTCACCTCATTCCCAGTTCTCTAATTTTCCTGTATCAATATTTTTTATTCAGTATCAAGTTCACTTCCTTTGTACTTTCCATTTGCACCAATCTGCAATTATTAAACCTTTTATATTAACTCCCTCGGGTATAGTTCTCTTTCTTCAACTTAATAACTCTTCAGAATTGTATGTCATCGATTTCCCATTCTAGTTTATATTCTTGGAATCCCATTTTGGCCTTCTAATCGGTACCACTCAATT
>JABUQX010118828.1:25000-29939 GCA_015478945.1 Trachelipus rathkii | reverse complement strand
TTGGGGGCTGTCCCCTCAAATCTTGGTCTCGGTCATTTACCCCGATACATCTAAATACAACCCTAAAAAGCTGTATAATCACGGTTCGTGTTCATGTAATATTTCCAGATTTTTGGGTGAGTACCCCATCTGGGCACCCACAGTCATTTTACCGGCTACATCTAAGATACATCCTCAGAAGTGTTATTAAACGCCCGGTTCATCATTTACTGCAAATATTTTCAGATTTAGGGGCGCTAGCGGTCCCTCAAATTTGGTCAAATCGGTCATTTTACCCCGTACATCTAAGATACAACCTAAAAAGGCTGTATATCACGTTTCGTGTTCTATGTCCATATTTCAGATTTTGGGGTGAGTCCCCATCTGTGGGATCTTAGACACCCTATATGGACTTATAACCATCATATTCGAGCTCTACGACCTCGATAACCCTTATAAAGACACCAATTGTTGTTATACGACTGTTTATTAAATCGGCACCGCAGTGGCTCCAGCACCGGAACCGGAGCCAACTCCACAGATTCCAAATATCAAGGGATTTCTAGAAATTACACTACTGATCCCTCACCAATGTTCAGCCAATTACGAACACTTCGATTTTTTAAATAGGAGGATGGGTCCCCTTCGGACCCACGGGGACGTTAACCTCTTACTACGAGTTACCTCCCCATCTCAACACCCCCTCCAAATTTAACCAGATACGATAACCCTAACCCATTGTAAAAAATATTATCGAACTCAGAAACCGGAATGCCGAAGAAGAAAGAAACCCGCTGCGGAAAAAAAATAATAACAAAAATAATAATAAAATAATATAAATAATAAATAATAATAATAATAATAGATAATATAATAATAATAATAATATAATAAATAATATAATAATAATTAATAATAATAATAAAAAATAATAATAGATCAATAATAATAATAATAAATAATATAATTAATAATAATAAATAATAAAATAAGTTAATTAAATAATAATAAATAATACTGACAGATCAACACTAACCGATATGAACCAAATCGAACCCTGAACCGGAGCCGGGCGGGAGTCGGAGCCGGGTGAGCGGAAAAAGCCGCAGCCGTGAAGCGGAGTGCAGTGAGTTGGACGCTGAGCACAAGGACACCTCGAAATTGAGATCACTCCTGATCTCAAATTTCTTCGACTCGAAGTGAAATAATTAATATAATGAGATATAATAAAGAATAATATATAATAATTAATACAATAATAATTAGTAATAATAATAAGAATAAGTAATAATAATAATAATTAATAGATAAAAGGTGAGCAGTCGGTGTGTGCGGTTTGCGGTGCGAGGCGGCGAAACTCCGGGAGTCGGCTGAAGCAGCCGGCAGGAAGAGTTAAAAAACAACTTCATGAAGTGATCCCTTCGGATCACTTCTTCGACTAATAATAATTGTAATAATAATAAGTGTGTTGTATTGGGGGTCTGCGGCGCCGCCTCGCGCGCTGACGTAATCTCGTCTCCGACGAGGATTACGTCATCACGCTCGAACTTAACTCTCGTTAGGCCTAAACTCACCCACTCAGATCACGCCACAAAGGCGTAAGCCAACAATATCAGCGTCACCCTCGGGGGTGACCCCCCTCTATGTACATCCTACAGACTTGAATTTACCCTGTTTCGACCTTAACCCCATTATTAGATTATATTTCCAAGTTTCGAACTATATCTTTCTGTCCTTCATATCGTTGTGTAGCCGTCCGGATGGGGTCACTTAACTATATATATATTTAATATATATATAATATATATTATTATATATATACATATTTTTTTTTTTATATATATTTGTGGGATTGTTATACATAATGGGGGGGATGTTGGGGTTATGGAGGTGTGTGTGTGGGTGGGGATATTATATATATATATAATATATTATAATAATATATATATATATTATATTATATATATATACAAGGCTTAGACAGGACGAGGTGGGTTCAACCTCCGAATTATTAAGAGATCAATTTTATTCCTTAAAAGTTTTGTTCTCTTAATTTTAATAATTAATAATAAATAATAATAAAAAATAATTAATAATAATAATAATAATAATAATATAATAATATAATAATAATAATAAATAATAATAAATAATTAATAAAATAATAATAATAGATAATAATAATAACTAATGAATGAATAAAATAAAAATAATAAAATAATAATAATTATACATAATATAATAAGTATAATAATAATAATAATATAATAATAATATAAGTATAATAATGATAATAAATAATCAATAATAAATAATAATATAGAAACATATAATAAGAATAATATAATAATGAAATGATCTTGAGAAGCATCCCAATATAAGAACATAATAATAATAATAATAATAATATAATAATAATAATATTATTTATGATAATAATAATAATGATAAAAATAATAATAATAAAAATATAATATAATAATAATAATAATAATAATTAAATAATAATAAAAAATAATATAATAATTATAATAATATAATAATAATAATATACATAATAATATTAATAATTAATTGAATATAAAAGTATATTAATGGAAATGAGGAAACATTTTTTATGAGCAGAAACGATTCTGAGGGATAGTCACTGTTAAGCATTATTTGAATTAAATAAGTATTTAGACAGGGCACTTAAATGAGGATTTAAAGTAGTAGGTGAGAACAAATGGGTTTCTGAGTTAGTCATGATTATGAACGTATAAATATTAAGATAAGGAGGGAGCTGTATCGTTGATGGGATGAGGTGAGCAAGTTCATTCCTTCTTCAAATTTAAATCTTTCTCTTCTCATAAACCATGTTCGATCGCGTCTTGTTTCGGCCTTCAGGGCTAAGACAGTGCGTATGGGCGGTGGAAAAATTCTCGTCTTCCAATCAACTTCGCCAATTTTCATAAGCTAGAAAATACTTCAGGGGTAACTCTCGACGAGCAAAGCGGGCTTCATCAAACGAAAGTGCTCAACCTTCTGGTTCTCCTACAGAAACAAAACTTTCTGCCTAATTGCCAAAACATCTCCAGCATATCTTCTGTAAATCCCCTTTCCTCGGATGGTCTGGTTTATTCTCCAACTGAAAGCCAATCTTCTTCGCCTCCTATTTTCCACTAGCTCAACCCTAGACGATTCTGGCATTTCTTTTCCTCCTCCTTCTCCTCCAGGTGTCTATTTGGTCTTTGCCTGGTTGATTACATTGTCGGGCTTAGCCCCTGAAATCATAAGGATAGGATGAGGTGGCCCAAAATGGCATTCCTCCCCAAGTTTGAGGAAGGTGTGCTTCCATGGGTATCCCCGCCCCCTCGTTCACTTATATTCCCCAATGTCTCATACTAGCACTTCCTTCAGTGTTGGAAGCTGCAAATGTCCAACTCCTATCCGAAATTATAAGGAACCCGCCTGATCCTTTCAAACTATCGCGTTATAGCTCTCACTTGTATATATTTCTATCAAAGATCTTTGAAACCACTTCTTCAACTCTCACTTTAGATCTATCTGGAAAACTATTCCTTCTTTCGATAGCCAATACGGCTTTCAGCGCTAGAGTTTCTTTTGGCGATATACTTTCCTATTACGATAGGTTTCAGCTCTTAGGAAACTACGAGGAGACTTGCGTCGTGGACGCGCTGACATAAATCCAAAGCATTACCGAGTATGGTACGCGTCCATGCTCTCCAAGCCTGCCCTCCTTTGGGGTCCCTTTCTCTTTGGCTTAATATGTGTCTAGCTTTTCTTTTCAGATCTACTAAAATCGGCTGGTTGTTGTTCTGGCGACTTCTTCTTTTTCTTTCAATAATGGTGTTCTCAGGGTTCTTCTTATCTCCTACTTTATTCCTACTTTTCTTTAATGATCTTCTCACCTGCACATCTAAAACTCATCACTCGATATTACCGATGACTTGACCCTTTTATTCTTTCAACTCATTTAGCCAGTTCTGTCTTCTTTACGTTCAGAATTGCCTCTCGTCTTAATCTTTCGCTATTCTATTCTCGCTATCGGATTAGAATTTTTGGATTTTAGTTCGTCTCAAAACCCTGTGAAATTCAATTTCTTAAAAAACCCACCGTTCTGCAAATTCTCTCTTAAAAACGCCAGTCTAACTTTCCATATCTGCTTTCGACGTTCTCTCGTCTCTCCTTGTGACAATATAACATCTTTGCCTTAACATAAACAGAAAAAATGTCTTGAATCTTTCATGTTTCACAACGGTTCAGGTTGGCCTCAAAGAATCTTGGAAGTAATATTTAGACTGCGGAGGACTTTTTTTTCTCTTGCTCATTGCCCAGCTATGACAAGGATCTCATCTCCCTTGTATGGAGTACCTGCTTCAATCTGGGACTCTGGTTCACCCAGCTTTGTTATAGTGTCGAGGCAAAGGCCAAAAGGACTTATTAAACTGTTCTGTGGGTGCTTTATCTCTATTCTTAGGCACTCCCAGTTGGCAAGTTGCTCGAAAGGAATTATCATTTGCGTATCCACCGCCTTACGACGCCCTCGTTAGGCACAAGGAGTCTGTATCGGCGGCATAAAGTTTTTGTTGTGATATTGAGTAACTCCAGGCTGAGTCGCTCGTGGGTTGCTTCATTTCTTGCCCGCCATCTTTGTTTGTGGAATTCTCTTCCATCTCTGTATGTCCTGTTGAATTTAATCCCTACTTTATAACGGCGTCTTGCTCATGCTGCATATTTGATAGAGGCGTGAACTTTGAGCGTACTTACACCCCATCTTGAATAGGGCTCTGACTGTGGAGAGAGGTGGTGGACAGAGGCTGGTTAAAAAAAAATCCTTAGTGGTGGGCCAGAATATGTGGAAATTAACTAAATTCCCGTACTCACCCATTCCAAAAGATCATTCAGATGTAGTCCCAGAAATCCGCACTCTTCAACATACCCTCTGAGACCATATGTC
>JABUQX010118828.1:0-20000 GCA_015478945.1 Trachelipus rathkii | reverse complement strand
ACATAATATAAATTTGAACCGAAGGTACGTTTGCACAAATCACATCATATTTATCTTCAGCATGATACTGGCCTTCCTATCAAGCCTAATCCTAAATATACTAATTTTGTCTATCTAGATCTAGATATACCGGAAATAGGGATGCACTAATAGGGAAATTGGCCAATCACTGGTTGGATGATTAATTACTTTGAAAACTGGGGTTTTAAAGTTGCAATGTCGATGTTGAATTAATAAGTGAATATGATCTAACTATATGTATAATTATTTTAATTTATAATTAATCAACATTAAGAATAAATAAATTTAATAGAACTTAACCATATGTTGTCAAATTTATATATTGTTTTCTTCCTAAAAGGGAATTTTCTAAAAAATAAAAGAAAATTTGCATGTTGTAACATTTAAAATTTTGATTTAGGGTTTTTAAGTTCCTGTACTTAAAAAGATTAGTAAAAGCAAAAATGTCGAATAAACATAGTAATATTCATAAAAATGTTACCATAAACCATTTTAATGTCAAGGTTAACTGATTTCTATTTTGGCCAATATATTTAGCTCCAAATTTAAAATATACTGAAGAACAATAATGTTGATCTATTGGTCAAGAAATCAACTAACGATCCATCTAGCAAAGTGTTGATAAACCAGATTATTTGCCAATTAATCAATGTACTCATTATAAAAACATATACAGTATTAAACTTGGCGTAGTCTCACAATATATACAGCAGAACTGTAAAAACTAATCACTTATTATTAACGACTTTAAAAATGCTTTGAAAAAGGAATATTAACAGCTATTAATAAACTTACAATACTCTTTGATTTAAAATAAATAAATTCCCAAAGGTTTTGAAAGTACACAAAAATAAGAAGAAAAAACTTTATGGAGATGAAATATTTATCCAAAGTGTGATTCGCACCTGATAAAAGGTTAGGAAATTCGTGTGGAAATTCATCTGGTAAAATTTGAAAGGATTGTTAACACTGCTTTTATCTCCATAGTAAAAGGTAATAAACCTTAAATTTTTACTCTATCTTTTAAATACTTAGTGCTTTGTAAATAATAATAATAATAATAATAATAATAATAATAATAATAATAATAATAATAATAATAATAATAATAATAATAATAATAATAATAATAATAATAATAATAATAATAATAATAATAATATTAATAACAACTTACTGAGTTCCTCCGCTAAAGTGACTCTTCTACCTGTTAGAAGAGTTTCCTTTTTTTCACGATCAACACCTATGGACTCTAAAGTTTCTTTTACTTCCTTCTCTAGTCGTCGAGCTACAATACAAAATATATATTTAAAATACTACTACTACTACTACTACTACTACTAATAATAATAATAATAATAATAATAATAATAATAATAATAATAATAATAATAATAATTTGCAAAGAGAATTAAAAAAGTAAACAGATTGTAAAAATTAAAAACTTTTCCATCTTCAAACAAATATTCCAAAGTCCTATGACAAGATTGTTTCTATGATTTCTATAATAAAAGTATTCAAAGGAAAAAAAAGAACAAAAAGAGGGGAAAAATAGTTTAAAATGAAATAAGGTGGAATAAAATTCATAACAAACCTTCTCTGTTCATTACTTGTTGCCGTAAAGCATTAGATGTGACTCGCATCATTTGTTGAATCCGCCAGAACAGTACAATATCACTACACTCCACCTAACATAACACAAAATTAACTTAATAAATGAAAAATAAAGAAAATTGTAAAGTAAAATATAGTTAACAAAATATCTGTATGTTAAAGATAGATTTTATATTTTATTAAGATAGGCAAAAGCTTATTACCACAAAATCAAAATAATAACTACTAAGCCCAACAACAAAGATATCAAACACTAAGTAAGTTATTAAGTTGTCAAATACATTAAAATAATCCAACACAAACCCCCAATCTCTCCATCGAGTCCCTTGATGATAAGCAAAGAAAAGCCTTCCTGCAATCATAAGCTTTCATGAGGTATCATAAAAGTGTCTTCTGTATACAGGATGCCATGTGTCACCGAATTAAATTCATTATCAACATCTACTCCACTATTTTGAACATTCTTTCGTACTGTTGTTACCTCATCAAATGAAAGTGTGTTCTTATGAGTTCTGTTTTACATAATAACAATAAATACCGTTAAGACGTATCAAAATATAACAACCAATATGCTAAAGTAATAAAATGTATTAAAAATAAATTCTACAGTAATTTAATATCTTAAAAAAAAGTTTTTAGCAGTTTTTAAAATATCTTATATTCAAATCATTTCAAATTTTGTTCAAACTATCGATGCTATTTGAAATTTTATCATTAATTAAAAAATCATCAGAAAAATTCTTTCGAGGAATTACTTACATATTGTGAAGATAAAATTTTTTTCTAATTCTAACTTAACAACTGAGCGTCTTCTCTCTTCTTCTGTCCAAATACTTCCAATATAGCCACTGTTCTTTGGTTCCTGGTCAAAAGCCATTTCTCGAAGTATCTTCAGTCATCTTTAACTTTTCTATTTAACAGATTCTTCAAGGGAATTTACAGGCATTATCCACTGTTGTTTATCACTAACAGACCGATCTTCAAAGTATTTAACTGAATTATTACGTAGGACATCGATGCTTTATCTTCCTTAAGATGTCTTCTTATAACTTCTTCAACAACAGCGGCTTTCAAATTATCAAAAATATTATCGTGATCCCTTTGATTTTTGTGCACTCTCCAAAAAGTTTCGGAATTCTTGTTCTAAGTATCAGCAACTTCTACACTTTTTGGCAGCTGCTGATCGGTCCATTGTTTTTAAAGCGAATGTCTGCTGTTGTATTAAAAATGTACCTAAAAATACTTATTTTCAAAATCAGTGAATTATAAATTAAGATCACTATTATTAGTTTGCCTCTATAACAATTTGTACACAGAAAATAGATTAGCAGTGCACAACTCAAAACTATATTATAACATTAATTTCATAAAGAAACTTTTCAATAAAAGAATAACGAGTGAGTTAAAAATTCACAATAATCTAAATCACAAATTTAGTTCTACCCTAAGTTTGTCGAATACATAAAAGTGAATGAGGGGCCCAATAAGTAAATGTAGAACAAAGGCAATATCAGCATGTATTAACAAATTTGCAAAAAGTATAAATACAGAATTATCCGACTGAGCTGCAGGTAAGTAAATATTTTCAAAAACATATGTATTATTTTTCTCCCAAAGCTTTTTGACAGAGCTTCCTGTAAATTAAACAAAAATAAATAGTAAATAAATAGTTAATGTGGAAAGAATAATGAGCGTGATATACAAAGCTCTCAAATACATTACCTCCCACCGTTTTGGGTGACACTAGAGATAAAATTAACAATTTCATCTAAGAATTTCACCTCTTGCCTTTTCAACAGGTCATCTCTATCAGCTCACAGCATTACATAATGAGTATGGAAATATATTAATGTATGACTCTCTATCTGACATACAAAAATAACTTTTTTGGAAACAATTCAAATATCAAATACTAATTTAATATTATCAAATATAATTTTATATTTTTGAAAATTAATAAATTCTAAAAATTAAAAATAAGCAAACCTTGGAAAATTATTTTTCCATTCTGTTTCAAGATTAAATCTTGTGGCTTTAAAAGCATCTGCTTGTTGTTCAACAGTATCTCTTACCATTTTCCAAAAGCATTCAGATACTGCAAAGCTTAAATTTCTTGTCATGCATTGATGGCTATTGACAACACCTCCTCTGTAAGCAAAGTAATATTCAAAAACTTAAATTTTTTTTTTAAATTTTGTAAATCGTATAAAGGATATTACAAAAAAGGAAAAATAAAACTTTCTTAAACCTGCTTGCTCAGCCAATTTTAAGAAAATGAGGACTACAATATTCTAGAATATGTTTCTAGAATGTTTTAACAACTGATGCAACAAGTGTAATTTTGATTGCAACTTTGTACAAGACTTGCAGCATTTAACAGAAGATTGAATAAGTATGTAGATAGTATGTATGGGTGTCACATAGTATATTAAGACTAATTAAAGTTAAACTTTTATCATTACAACAGTCTTATTAAATATTTGAAGTGTAGTTAGCATGTAAATTAGCTATAGCTTTTGCTTTTGGCAGTAATTGATATATATATATTAGCCATTACTTTGTGTAAGATACTGATAAGCCTTAGAGTGCAGTGTGGGTTTTGCATGTTGCATGAGTTGTGAATGTATATTTTAGTTTAACTGGACAGTCTCAATAGGCCCATGTGGCTTCTTACGGTCTCTATGTTTTCTATGTTTCTGGAGATTTCTGTTTACAGAATCTTCCTCAAGAAGGAGAATGGTTTCAAAAGTTAATAACTTCATCCTTTAATATTTTATTTATTTATATCGATTAACTTCGTTTGTTATTCCTGTCAAAGACGGTCTCCAATTATATCATCAATAAAAGTGTAATAGTAGTATAAGCACTTACTTAAATATTTTAGAATTTCTAAAGAATTTTTCTTCATAGTCCCGAATTGATTGAATAGAATCATCTTTATTACTCCGACCTGTAACGACAGCAAAGTAACCCAAGGCTTTCATGGGAAACAATTTTCCTGCTAGTATTTTCTGAATCTATTTATATATATATATATATATTTAAATATATATATATATATATATATATATATATATTTTCTCTATATATATATATATATATATATATATATATATATATATATATATATAAATATATCTTCTATATATATATATATATATATATATATATATACTATATATATATATATATATATATATATATATATATATAATCCAAATTCTCTCCCCAAGACTGGGGGTAAGGTGCGTAACATGCACCGGAAACAGAAAAGCAGTAGGAGAATATGACGCAAGTCAAAAAGAAAGCCCAGCCTTACCGCCCCCTTTATATCTTTTAGTGACAACTCGTCGCAGTCAGAAAATCCACCCTAGAGCTTCACGGAAGCGCGACGGACTCTCACTATGGCATCTCGTCAATGTGGGGTTCATCCATTGGCTCAGGAGGGCCACAACCATACCCCCTCACAAAACCCAGACATTCACTACTATTATGCACCTTTATTCTCGCCTCTGCCAAACTCACATTTCTCTCCTCCAGGCATTCCTTTACTGACTCAATCCACTTTTCCTTCGGTCTGATAGCCTGCCAATTCCGGGACACACACAACTATACATCCGCTTAACCAACCGACTATCATCCATCCTTTCAAAATGACCAAACCATCTCAACATACTTTCCTTTATTCTCTCATTTACCCCTTTCTTCACACCACACAACTCTCTCATACGTTCATTCCTCATTTTATCAATTCTTCTCACACTTAACACGCCCCTAAGATTGTCCATCCATCGCGGTCCCGTGAAGCTCTAGGGTGAATTTCAAAATTTCCAAAGACATTGAGCAGAAGCAGGGATTGCTATCATGCCTAGATAATCTTTGCATTATAATCCACTTGGTTAGAAAATACATGTAACACAATTTCTATGACCACAGACCCTACTGTGGTACGTAAGGAACACCCCCAAAATTCATAGATAGAGGTTCCAACTAACTATACATATAATATTAGGGATGTACCGAGAGTATCGGTATCGGTAGTATCGGCTTTGAGGCGTTCAACACCCCCTCCTTGAATAGGGTTCTGCCCGTGAGCGGCGGTGACAACTGTAAAAAAAATAAATAAATAAAAGGTTCTAATAAGGAATTTATTACGCTAGCTGAAACCCCACAAAAATGGCATCTCCGACGGTGAACCACTTCTAGAATGGATTTAAATAGCATAACCGAGGAGCTTGCTCGCGTGACAAAAAAAAAAAGATTCACAGAAGTGGAAGCCGCCTTATCAGCAACCCCTGGCAACATCACTGATAGTGACGATGGTGGCTTTTCAGCAAATAAACCTACTGAAGATGAAGATTTGGATATGTTAGACTTTGATAAGTTCATGGCCGAAATTGCATTGACATCTCATTTTTGGGTGAAAAGAATTACGCTCAAACGAATCACACCAAGGAACCTCATCGAAAAAACTGAAGAGACAGTCATCAAGGAGCAAAGATAATTCAAATTTGCAATCTGTGAAAGAGGAGATGAGGCTCTACAAAAACATGGAGATGCTGCCTACAGAAGAGAATCCTTTCATGTGGTGGCATGAAAATGGGCCAAGGTTTCCATTATTATCAGTGCTTGCAAGCAAATATTTATCAGCCCCTCCCTCATCAGTCGAGAGCAAGCGTATTTTTAGTGTAGGTGGGAATGTAAACACCCCAAAAAGGAACAGGCTCTCGCCAGATACTAGTGAAAGCTTAATGTTTTTGCATCACAATTTGAGTATTGAATGATATCTATCTTTATCTTAAAGGAGTATATTATTATTATGTCATGTTTGAATAATAGCGTTTTTTTTGTCTTTTCAGCTGATTAATTGAGGTCTCTTCTTTCATTATTTTTATTCTTTATATTGTAGCTAGTTAAAGAATCTTCTTGTAAATTGTAATCATGTTAAAACATAAAAGCTAGTAGCTAAACTTTGTTAATACTTACTGGAAAATGGAAATGGAATATTTTTTGAATAAACACAAACATAAAAAAGTTATTAATATTATATTTGCATTTATTATTCCTTAAAGATACTATTTTAATTTATAAAATAAATATACTTGGGCACAACCAAATATGAAATAAATGACTATTGGTTGTACAGGGAATGCAATCCTGAGTTGCCTAGCAGTACACAAATGTTCTATCTTATTACTGTGTATTTATTATATTAATTAAAGTATCGGTATCGGCACCTAAAAAAATAGAGTATCAGTATCGGCCTCTTTTCTGTTATCGGTACATCTCTATATAATATTACTCCAAAATTTACGCATCATACAAAACAAAAGTGCTGGCAGAACACAAAATACATACTCTGTCGGGGTTAGTAAGATTTTCTTCTGCAAGATCTACTTTGGTAAGGACGAAAATAGTTCTTTTCCCCGAAGGATCCATTTGGCTGACCAAGTCAGTGACATTGGACCTTTCTGCGTCCACAGAACCATCTTGAATGCATAAAATAATAGCGTTCGGATTTGACATATATTGTTCAGATATACTCCGAATAGCTTCTCGAGTATCACTCGCCATGTCAGTTGTAACCGTCTGTACAAAAGAAAAGAACAAAAATTGAGTAAAACATAAATAAAAGCGTAATACAGTAATTTTATCAATAAAAATAAGGCGAACAGTTGGAAACAATATAAATATCATAATTATTCATATTATTAAAAATGAATTTTAGAGATGAACGAGAGTTAATACGTACACTGATGATGCCTGGAAGATCAACAAGAACCATTCTTTGAAGGCCAGGACCTCTAACTGTCATTGATATTACATCGTGACTAACTGTACGACCAGATCTAACACTGTTTATCATCCGCAATTCAACCTAATAATAATAATAATAATAATAATAATAATAATAATAATAATAATAATAATAATAATAATAATAATAATAATAATAATAATAATAATAATAATAATAATAATAATAATAATAATAATAATAATAATAATAATAATAATAATAATAATAATAATAATAATAATAATAATAATAATAATAATAATAATAATAATAATAATAAATATTAATAATAATAATAATAATAATAATAATAATAATAATAATAATAATAATAATAATAATAAATATTATTAGCAAATTTAAAAGCAAAATAAAAAAGGGAGTAAAAACAGTGAATGACCAAAAAAATGTTTTCATTCCGTTTTCAAACCCCTTTTTACTTCAGTTAGTTTAAGAAATTAAAACCCAATCTACCTCCTTCCGTAACTCAGCCAATTCCGAATCTTTTGATAAATCAAATTCTCTTGATGAGTCTTTGAATTGAGCAATGTGATATGGACCTTCACTTAACGTCACCATAACAGGAGCTCGAGTCATCATTTCTCCAGCGCCACGAGGAAAAATTCTTGCCTACAAATCATTCACAAAAAAAAACATAAACCAATTAAAATATAATTTTTCGGTAAAACGGAAAAATCACGAATGTACAAATTTATAATTTTGAGGAAAAAAAGGGCTTAAATATTTGCATGGGAATATAAACAACGAACCAATCATAGCAGGATTATAACTTACAAAACCAGATTCCTGTTTTCACCATTAAAACTTTGAACTTGCACATTCATGATTTTGGAAATGTACTGACTAATTAAAATATTTAAAATACACTATATCATAAAAATAGCAGAACAAAAATATTAATTTCATATTTAAAAAAATACCTGAGCAACCATTTCTAAAACAGACGTTTTGCCAGAGCTTTGGTCTCCTACTACAACAACTCTTGGGAGATGATCTTGAGTATCGTAACTGGTGTCATAATCGCACAACTCATCCAACACTTCACTGTACATGTCAATGAGTGATTTTTTAATCTTTTTCTTTTGACTTTTACTATCGCTTCTCAACATTAAATTCTTCCTTAATTCTTTGTTCTCTCTCTCTAATCGCTCTATTTCCCTTTGGTATTTTAATTGTACAGACATCAATTCCTCTTGCAATGTTTCATATTTTTCTCTCAATGTTTCTAATAATAATAATAATAATTATAATAATAATAATAATAATAATAATAATAATAATAATAATAATAATAATAATAATAATAATAATAATAATAATAATAATAATAATATAAACAGTAACAAGAAATAATAATAATAATAATATAATAATAATAATAATAATAATAATAATAATAATAATAATAATAATAATAATAATAATAATAATAATAATAATAATAAAAAATAATAAAAATAAATATATATATATATATATATATATATATATATATATATATATATATATATATATATATATATATATATATGTATATAATATATATTTTTTTTATATATATATATATATATATATATATATATAAATAAATATTTATAAGTTTATAAATAATATAAACCTATATATATATATATATATATATATATATATATATATATATATATATATATATATATATATATATATATATATATATATATATATATATATATATATATATATATATATATATATATATATATATATATATATATTGGATGTTAAATCAGTGAGGGGGTTTAGGAATGGGATTATCGGATCATTATATTGTTCTATGTAAAATTAAGTTAGTGGGGGCTTGGATGGAGAGGAAGGTGATACGAAAAGAAGTAGGTAAAATTAAGAGTGAGAAGTTAAGTGAGCAAGACAATAAGGATAAGTATGTAAGAGCGCTCGCTAGTAAATCGGTTGAATGTGAACAGTTGATACTGAACAAATCTGGGGGCAAATGAAGGAAGCAATTGTTAGTAGTGCAAAGGAAGTGTGTGGATGTGCTAAAGTAGGAAGTAAGAATGTTAACAGCGAATGGTGGAATGAAGAGGTGATGAAAGCGGTTAAAAGTAAAAAAGAAGCGTGGTTGAATGTACTAAAAGCAAATGATGAAGTTTCAAAAGAAAGATGCTTGGAATTATATAAGGAGGAAAAAAGAAATACTAAAAGGTGCATACGTAGGAGAAAACAAGAGGTAAATGAACAGTTTGGAAGGAGGATGAATGAGGACATACAAGGGAATAGGAAGCTCTTCTGGAAGGAAGCGCGAGAGGTTAAGAATGAGAATAAGGGAATCTACTTAGAATAATGAATAGGGATGGTGCTTTTGTAACTGATGAAATGGATGTGAGGGGTGTGTGGAAAGAACACTTCGAAAATCTGCACAATATTAACAGTAATGATGAGGTGTTAGTGAATGTGTGTGGTTTTGATGGTGCAAGAAGGAATAGGTATTTTGGGGATGAGGTTATTATTAAGGAGGAGGTAATGGGTAGAGTGAGAAAGTTGAAGAATGGTAAATCTGCAGGTATAGATGAAATTACTAGTGAAATGATCAAGAGCGGAGGCGAGATGGTGATTGATTGGATTTGGAAGTTGTGTAATAAAGCGTTTATGGAGGGTATAGTTCCAAGGGATTGGAGGAGAGCGGTAATAGTACCCTTATATAAGGGTAAGGGAGAAAAGGGGAACTGTAGAAATTATAGGGGAATAAGTTTATTGAGTGTTGTAGGGAAGGTATATGCTGGTATTTTGGTCGAAAGAGTGCGTCAAGTGACTGAAGGACTGATTGGTGAAGAACAATGTGCGTTTAGAAGTGGAAGAGGATGTGTGGATCAAATCTTTACATTGAAACAAATGATTGAGAAAATGAGGGAGAAGAAGAATAAATTATATTTAGGTTTTATGGATTTACAACAGGCGTATAATAGAGTTAATAGGGAAGCTTTATGGCAGGTATTAGTGATATATGGTGTTGGTGGTAGGCTTCTGAATGGAATCAAAAGTATGTATGACAATAGTGAAGCGTGTGTAAGAATAAATGGTGTCAATGGTGATTGGTTTAGGATTAATAGCGGAGTGAGACAGGGTTGTGTTATGTCTCCTTGGTTATTCAATTTGTATATGGATGGGGTTATGAAAGAATTCGAGGTGGTGATGGCAGGAAATGGTGTTAGAATGATGGAGAATGGAGATGAGTGGAGGGTGCCCTACCTATTATATGCGGATGATTTGGTTCTGTGTGGCGAATCTGAAGAGAGTTTGAGAGGATTGGTAGAGAGATTTGGCAGGGTGTGTAAAGGGGGGATTTGAAAGTAAGCGTAGATAAAGAGTAAGGTTATGTTTGTGAGTGAGGACAGTCCCTCAGTGTGAAGTTATGTTGGATGTTAAGCAATTGGAGCAAGTGTCTGAGTTTAAATATTTAGGGTATGTGTTGGATGAGAAGGGAACGGATGATGCAGAGTGTAGTAGGAAAGTTGTGAATGGCAGGAAGGTTGCTGGTGCAATTAAATCGTTGGTGAATGTAAAGGGACTAAGACTTGAGTGCGCTAGAGTCTTACATGAGGGTATGTTGTTACCTGTGTTGTATGGTAGTAAGACTATGGTCTGGAATAGAAATATAGATCTAAAGTTCAATGTTTTCAGATGGACAATCTTAGGAGCATGCTAGGTGTGAGAAAGAATTAATAAAATGAGGGCCAGATATTAGAGAGTTGTGTGAGTGTGAAAAGAAAGGGGTAAATGAGAGAATAAATGAAAGTATGTTGAGATGGTTTGGTCATGTGGAAAGGATGAATGATAGTCGGTTGGTTAAGCGGATGTATTATAGTGGAGAGTGTGTTGGGAACCGACCGGCTGGGAGACCGAAGAGAAAGTGGATTGAGTCGGTGAACGAATGTCTGAAGGAGAGAAATGAGTTTGGCAGAGGCGAGAGAATAAGGTGCATGATAGTAGGAGAGAATGGCGGGGTTTTGTATGGGGGTATGGTTGTGGCCACACAAAGGCTGAGGATGAACCCATTGACGATTTACCATAGTGAGGGTCCGTCGCGGTCCCATGAAGCTTTAGGGTGGATTTTCTGTCTGTGACAGCTTTCACTAATTAATGGTACAGAGGGGGGAGTAAGGCTGGGCTTTCTTTTCGACATTTGTCATACTCTCTACTGCTTTTCTTTTCCGATGCTTGTAGCACACCTTACTCCCAATCTTGGGAAAAAAAAGTAGATAAAGAAAGAAAGAAAAATATATATATATATATATATATATATATATATATATATCTTTCTCTCTCTTTCTATATAGATGTATATATATATACTCTCTTTTTGTTGCTCGTAGATATAATATATATATATATATATATATATATATATATATATATATATATATATATATATATATATATATATATATATATTTCTTTCTTTATCTACTTCTAATACCAGAGTAAATTACGTGATGAGAATCGGGGAAAGAAAAGCAGTAGAATTTATGACAAAAGTCGAAAAGAAAGCCCAGCCTTACCGCCCCCCCCCTACCTGTATTTTAGCAGGAGCTCGAAACAAACAGAAAATCTACCCTAGAGCTTCATGGGACCGCGATGGACCCTCACTATGGTAGATCGTCAATGTAAGGGTTCATCCCTTGGCTCAGGTGGGCCACAACCATACCCCCTCACAATCCCCCGCCATTCACTCCTGTTATACACCTTTCTTCTCGCCTCACCAAACTCACATTTCTCTCCTTCAAACATTCGTTTACTGACTCAATCCACTTTTTCTTCGGTCTCCCAGCCGGTCGGTTCCCAACACACTCGCCACTATACATCCGCTTAACCAACCGACTATCATTCATCCTTTCCACATGACCAAACCATCTCAACATACTTTCATTTATTCTCTCATTTACCCCTTTCTTCACACCACACAACTCTCTAATACGTTCATTCCTCATTTTATCAATTCTTCTCACACCTAGCATGCCCCTTAGATTGTCCATCTGAACACATTGAACTTTAGATCTATACTTCTTATTCCAGACCATAGTCTCACTACTATACAATAACACGGGTAACAACATACCCTCATGTAAGACCCTAGCACACTCAAAAATTAATATATATATATATATATATATATATATATATATATATATATATATATATATATATATATATATATATATATACTATCTTTATATATATATATATATATATATATATATATATATATATATATATATATATATATATTTATATATATATATATATATATATTAAAAGTGTTATTTTGAATGGAGATGAGTGGAGGGTGCCCTACCTAATATGCAGATGATTTGGTTCTGTGTGGCGAATCTAAGAGTTTGAAAGGATTGGTAGAGAGATTTGGCAGAAAATGTAAAGGAGGTTTGAAAGTAAACGTAGATAAGAGTAAGGTTATGGTTGTGAGTGAGGACAGTCCTTGGTGTGAAGTTGTGTTAGATGGTGAGCAGCTGGAACAAGTGTCTGAGTTTAAATATTTAGGATATATGTTGGATGAAAAGGAACGGATGATGCAGAGTGTAGTAGGAAAGTTGTGAATGGCAGGAAGGTGGCTGGTGTGAAATTAAATCGTTGGTAGATGTAAAAAAGAGATTAAGTCTTGAGTGAGCTAGATTTCCGCTAAGGGTATGTTGTTAACTGTGTTAATGTATAGTAGGGAGACTGGTCTGGAATAAGAGTTATAGATCTAAAGTACAATGTGTTCAGATGGACAATTTATTCAAAGAAGAATTGATAAAATGAGGAATAAACGTATTAGAGAGTTGTGTGGTGTGAAGAAAGGGATAAATGAGAGAATAAATGGAAGTACGTTGAGATGGTTTGGTCATGTGGAAAGGATGAATGATAGTCGGTTGGTTAAGCGGATGTATAGTGGTGAGTGTGTTGGGAACCGACCGGCTGGGAGACCGAAGAAAAAGTGGGTTGAGTCAGTAAAGGAATGTTTGCAGGAGAGAAATGTGAGTTTGGCAGAGGCGAGAAGAAAGGTGCATGGTAGGAGAGAATGGCGGGGTTTTTGTGAGGAAGTATGGTTGCGGCCCACCTGGGCCAGGGATGGGCTCCGCGACGATGCCATAGTGAGGGTCTGTCGCAGTCCCGTGAAGCTCTAGGGTGGTTTTTCTGACTGCGAGTTCTCAATAATTAATGGTACAGAGGGGCGGTAAGGCGGGCTTTCCTTTTGACTTTTGTCATATTCTTCTACTGCTTTTCTTTTCCGATATATTAACACACCACACCCAGTCTTGGGGAGAAAAAGTAGAAAAAGAAAAAAAAGAATATATATATATATATATATATATATATATATATATATATATATATATATATATATATATATATATATATATATATATATATATATATATATATATATATATATATATATATATACGGTATATATATTTCAGGGCTGTGGAGTCAAGATTCTGTGAAAATGTACCAACTCTGACTTTAATGTCAATATTAAAAACGGCAAGGAGAGTTCAAAGGTACCATTTACAATATTAAATTACAGAAAACTTTTATTAATAATTGCAAAAATTAGGTTAGTTCTAAAAATGTACCAACTCTGACTTTAATGTCAATATTAAAAACGGCAAGGAGAGTTCAAAGCTTCCTGGTAATTCTAGCATTTTTGAATACTTTACAAGTACAGATGAAACAAACATTGTGTCATTGTAAGAGAGAGGAGAATAATGATGAAAAACTATGCGATGAAGAAATTACAGCAAAAAGAGCATCAAATCTGAAATGACACTTGCATAGCTTCCACTCAAACTCTGCAAGTCCAGAATGATATAGATATAAAAGCATTGTAAAGGAGAAATCTATTGGTCGATAAGGAACTTACAAGGTTCTTTACTTCAGAAAAAGTTATTGTAACAATACCTAGATAAAGGTTAAGAAACACCATATCGAACTGGTTGTAAAAAAAATAGTAGCCTTAATATTATTTTCACTACCAGTATTTCAAGGTCCGTATTCAAACTTGGGAGTTTCTCAAAAAAGACGAATTATAAGTATCAGAAAACTTAATAGTTGATGAAGTCGTAAATAAAAAAGGAGAGCATAAATCCAGAGCTGTTCATGTTCCTTAAAATCGATGCCACCACTAGATCAAGTTAATTATTCAAACAATCGAAATCAGGTGTTATGGGCACCGGCTCCACAACCCTGATATAGGCATATAATAATAATAATAATAATAATAATAATAATAATAATAATAATAATAATAATAATAATAATAATAATAATAATAATAATAACCTGCTCTCTCTCGTTCCTTTTCAGCGGCAGCACCCAATGATGAAAACGATAAGGCATGGGGTTTTAAGTCTGATATATCTGTAATATATATATATATATATATATATATATATATATATATATATATATATATATATATATATATATATATATATATATATATATATATATATATATATAAACGAATATTCCAAACACTTATATAGATATAATATATATATATATATATATATATATATATATATATATATATATATATATATAATATATGTATATATATATATATATATATATATATATATATATATATATATATATATATATATATATATATATATATATATATATATATATATATATATATATATATATATATATATATATATGCTATAGGTATATATATATATATATATATATATATAAGTTGAAATTACCTCCCATTTTTAATGGTGCGCCTTTCTCTTTTGCGTTCATATTCTTTACACACTCATCCTCCAGGCAACATATTACTAACCACCATTTATCCACATATCATATACACATGATTAAAGTACACACCCCACTTCTAGATAACACCTTACAGACATCCCTACTACTCATATCCCTGTGTGCGGGGAGAAAGAATTTCCCATCGTATGTCCTGTGTATCATAGAAGGCAACAAATTGACGGTGGTAGTTGGGTTGGCTGCCTACTACCATCTATCTCTTGCCAGGAATGCTAATGCAGGCCTCGGAGAAGGTCGTGATCGCCGTAAACGGCCTTCTAACTTTCGGCGAAATTGTATGAATCGTATGGGTACATGGAATGTCAGAGGAATAAATGTTGAGGAGAAGAGGAGAAAGGTGATGGATGTATTTAGAAAGGGCAAATTTGATTTGCTCGCTGTGACTGAAACAAAGATGAAAGGAAAAGGTGAAAATGAGTGGTGTGGTGTGAGAAATGTTTGCGTGCTGGTGTGGAAGAGAATGAGAGAGGGGAGAGAAGGGGTTGCAATTTTGATGAGTGACCTGGTATAAAGCTATGGTAGACTTTGATTGTGTGAGTCCTAGAATTCTAATGGTTAAATTTAAGTTTGAAAAGGTCAAGGTATGTGTGGTTGTGACGTATGGTCCATCTGAGGGAAACGTTGAAGAGAGTATGATTTTTTGGGATAATCTGAATGATGTTCTGGATGGGGTGAGTAGGAGCTTCAGATTGATAGTTTTGGGGGACCTGAATGGTTGGATAGGTGATCAAAAAGGGATGGTATAACAGGTGGTTTTGGGGTGGCGGGAGAAAATGAGAATGGTAGGAAGGTGATTGATTTCTGTGAAGAGAGAGGTATGTGTGAAAGTAATACTTTCTTTAAACACAAGAGTATCCATAAGTATACTAGAGTTGGTGTAGGTAGAGATGGTATCGAAGTGAAAAGTATGATTGATTTAGTGTTGGTGAAGAAGGAGATGTTGAAGTATGTGTTGGATGTTAAATCAGTTAGAGGTTTAGGAATGGGATTATCGGATCATTATGTTGTTCTATGTAAAATTAAGTTAGTGGGGGCTTGGATGGAGAAGAAGGTGATACGAAAGGAAGTAGGTAAAATTAAGAGTGAGAAGTTAAGTGAGCAAGATAATAAGGATAAGTATGTAAGAGCGCTCGCTAGTAAAACGGTTGAATGTGAACAAGTTGATACTGAGCAAATCTGGGGGCAAATGAAGGAAGCAATTGTTAGTAGTGCAAAGGAAGTGTGTGGATGTGCTAAAGTAAGAAGTAAGAATGTTAACAGCGAATGGTGGAATGAAGAGGTGATGAAAGCGGTTAAAGGTAAAAAAGAAGCGTGGTTGAATGTACTAAAAGCAAATGATGAAGATTCAAAAGAAAGATGCTTTGGAATTATATAAGGAGGAAAAAAGAAATACTAAAAGGTGCATACGTAGGAGAAAACAAGAGGTAAATGAACAGTTTGGAAGGAGGATGAATGAGGACATACAAGGGAATAGGAAGCTCTTCTGGAAGGAAGCGCGAAAGGTTAAGAATGAGAATAAGGGGAATCTGCTTAGAATAATGAATAGGGATGGTGCTTTTGTAACTGATGAAATGGATGTGAGGGGAGTGTGGAAAGAACACTTCGAAAATCTGCACAATATTAACAGTAATGATGAGGTGTTAGTGAATGTATGTGGTTTTGATGGTGCAAGAAGGAATAGGTATTTTGGGGATGAGGTTATTAGTAAGGAGGAGGTAATGGGTAGGGTGAGAAAGTTAAGGAATGGTAAATCTGCAGGTATAGATGAAATTACTGGTGAAATGATCAAGAGAGGCGAGATGGTGATTGATTGGATTTGGAAGTTGTGTAATAAAGCGTTTATGGAGGGTATAGTTCCAAGGGATTGGAGGAGAGCAGTAATAGTACTCTTATATAAGGGTAAGGGAGATAAGGGGAACTGTAGAAATTATAGGGGAATAAGTTTATTGAGTGTTGTAGAGGAAGGTATATGCTGGTATTTTGGTCGAAAGAGTGCGTCGAGTGACTGAAGGACTGATTGGTGAAGAACAAGGTGCGTTTAGGAGTGGTTGAGGATGTGTGGATCAAATCTTTACATTGAAACAAATGATTGAGAAAATGAGGGAGAAGAAGAATAAATTGTATTTAGGTTTTATGGATTTGCAACAGGCGTATGATAGAGTTAATAGGGAAGCTTTATGGCAGGTGTTAGTGATATATGGTGTTGGTGGTAGGCTTCTGAATGGAATCAAAAGTATGTATGACGATAGTGAAGCGTGTGTAAGAATAAATAGTGTCAATGGTGATTGGTTTAGGATTAATAGCGGAGTAAGACAGGGTTGTGTTATGTCTCCTTGGTTATTCAATTTGTATATGGATGGGGTTATGAAAGAATTCGAGGTGGGGATGGCAGGAAATGGTGTTAGAATGGTGGAGAATGGAGATGAGTGGAGGGAGCCCTACCTATTATATGCGGATGATTTGGTTCTGTGTGGCGAATCTGAAGAGAGTTTGAGAGGATTGGTAGAGAGATTTGGCAGGGTGTGTAAAAGGAAGGGCTTGAAAGTAAACGTGGATAAGAGTAAGGTTATGGTTGTGAGTGAGGACACTCCTCAGTGTGAAGTTATGTTAGATGGTGAGCAGCTAGAACAAGTGTCTGAGTTTAAATATTTAGGGTATATGTTGGATGAGAAGGGAACGGACGATGCAGAGTGTAGTAGGAAAGTTGTGTATGGCAGGAAGGTGGCTGGTGCAATTAAATCGTTGGTGAATGTAAAGGGACTAAGTCTTAAGTGCGCTAGGGGTCTTACATGAGGGTATGTTGTTACCTGTGTTATTGTATGGTAGTGAGACTATGGTCTGGAATAAGAAGTATAGATCTAAAGTTCAATGTGTTCAGATGGACAATCTTAGGGGTGTGCTAGGTGTGAGAAGAATTGATAAAGAGAGGAATGAACGTATTAGAGAGTGGTGTGGTGTGAAGAAAGGGGTAAATGAGAGAATAAATGAAAGTATGTTGAGATGGTTTAGTCTCATCTGGAAAGGATGAATGATAGTAGAGTTGGTTAAGCGGATGTATAGTGGTGAGTGTGTTGGGAACCGACCGGCTCTGGGAGACCGAAGAGAAAGTGGATTGAGTCTCGGTGAACGAATGTCTGAAGGAAGAAAATGTGAGTTTGGCAGAGAGGCGAGAATAAGGTGCATAATAGGAAAGAATGGCGGGGTTTTGTATGGGGGGCATGGTTGTGGCCCACCTGGGTCAAGGGATACCCTTACATTGACGATTTACCATAGTGAGGTTCCGTCGCGGTCCATGAAGCTCTATGGTGGATTTTCTGACTGCGACGAGTTCTCACTAAGTAATGGTACAGAGGGGGCGGTAAGGCTGGGCTTTCTTTCCGACGTTTGTCATGTTCTCCAACTGCTTTTCTTTTCCGATCTTGTGCAGCACCTTACCCCAATCTTGGGAGGCAGGAAGACGAAGAAAAGAAGAAGAATATATATATATATATATATATATATATATATATATATATATATATATATATATATATATATATACCCTATATATATATATATATATATATATATATATATATATATATATATATATATATATATATATCTATATACTCTTTTATATATATATATATATATATATAGTATATACAGTATATGAAATTCCCAAACCACTTTCACATATATATAAAATTAATTGCGACGTTGTTAAGAGGGGCTTTCTAGTATTCACTGTATTGTGGAGACCTTTAAGAAAATCTAATTTATCATTATAAGTAGATCTTAGAAAAGGAAAAATTAACCTCAAATTAAATTATATACTTTTAATTCAAATTGAAATCGTTCTTAAGGGGGACAATCAATTAAAATCTAAAAATAATAAACAAAACAAAAAGAGGTCTCTACATAAAAAATCAGTGTGTAGAATTCAGTAAAGTTAGAACAAATAATTAAACATTACTGCATTGATAATACTTACTATGTTTATAATGTGAATATATGATAATTTACTTAAATATCATATACATAATTTTCTAGTGGAAAATTGGAATCGAGAATCCAATTACACAGATTTAATATTTCTAATTAACGTAAAAATAATTTTACATACAAAAAGGCCAAAAGTTAAAAATAAGAAATAAATTTTATAGACAAATTTATAAAACTTATTAGTAAAAACCTAAAAGAATTTACGTGTATATCTGATAACATAATTAAGAATAATTAAACTTACTATTTTTAAATATAACAAATTGATAAATTATGGTAATCAGTTCACATAATTTTGAATTTGATTTCCCATTTCCTGACCAACGTGTTCGTTATTTTTGGTGTATAAAATATCTATTAATTATTATTGCAGCCTATTTAGTTCATACATTAAATTATTGAAAATTTACTTTAGAAATTGTTCATCATCATGGATGAATTTAAAAAAATACTTTTTAAATGTCAAATATACTTACCCTAACCTTCGTCCAAAAGCGCTCTTTATTTTTAAAAGCAGTTTCTTTCTTTCTTTCTTCACCTTCCTCTTTGCCCCAGATTGGGGGTAAGGTGCGTATACAAGCATCGGAAAAGAAAAGCAGTAGGAGAACATGACAAACATCGAAAAAGAAAGCCCCAGCCTTACCGCCCCTCTGTACCATTAATTAGTAGAGCTCGTCACAGACAGAAAATCCACCCTAGAGCATCATGGGACAGC
>JABUQX010118827.1:20000-25741 GCA_015478945.1 Trachelipus rathkii | reverse complement strand
CTATGCAAAAACAAAAGCAATCCCCCTTGGCTTTTGTTGCTACATATGTAACACCGGCCGATTTATATCAACAACAATAAATGAAATGGATTTCCGCAATTTGCTGGGCGTATATACATGCACGTTGTAATAAATATATGATAAAGCAGTAAAACATATGAGTGAAAGAAGTAGTAAAGCAGTAAAACAAAAGCATTCATACTAATCCCTTGTTGCTATGTGTAACGACCTCGATGATTCTACTGATTTACTGTTTTCTTGGCATGTACCTAATAACATATGAGTTAAAGCAGTAAACATATGAGTTAAAGCAGTAAAGCAGCAAATCAGAAGCATACCAATCCCCTTGTTGCTATGTGTAACACCTCCCCTCTATATTGATTTAATTGATTTATCGCTTTGTTGCATGTAAATGTTAGTTAATAATGTAAAATTTATATGAGTTAAAAGCAGTAAAACATACGAGCCAAGCTATGCTGTGAAACGTGTTATATTTTAATCCCCCTTGTTGCTATAAACACCTCTATTGGATTTACCGATTTACTGTTTAAGGTGGCTGTAAGTATTACTGCTTTAACGCGCCACCATATGAATTAAAAAAAAATGAATGACCCATATTTTGCTTGAAATTTCGAATAGCCATACGATATCAGCAAATAAACTAAGGGAAATATGTGTTTTTCAAATAATAATAATAATAGGTCCGTAAATGAGTTTACAGTTTTAGTTCTGCAAAAAAAATCGTTTTACCAAAATGTTTAAGTATGAAATAAAACAATGACCCATATATGATTTTCATTGGCGGAATATCGCGGATAACGGGCGGGCGGAACGGTGGAAATACGTACCAGGGTTATCGCGGCGGCGTGGAACGGGTCGCACCGCGAAGTGGTCTCGTGGTCACGCGAGGATCATGCCGGCGTTATGAGGATCAGCTTCTATAAACATAGGGTGGCTGGGCTTACTTCATCATTAACTCCTGTTCCCAGGCCCATGGGTTGGGAAACCATCAAAGATGAACAATCAAACTTATCAACAAAGATGAACCATCAAAGATGAATCATCAAAGATGAATCATAAAGATGAATCATCAATATAGGTGGTATCAAAGATTACTTCATCAAAGATGAGTCATCAAAGATGAGGCAACAAAATCAAGAATCAAAGTTGAGGGAATCAAAATATCGAGTGGAGTGTGGTGTATTCAGGTGTGTGGAGTGTGGGTATACACAGTGGCGTTCATGGAGAGGGAAGTGGTCATAGTGTGTATGTATGGGGTGGTGGAGGGGTGGTGGTGGAAACATGGAGGGAAGGGTGGAATCAGTGCGTCTGCGGGCGCGGCAGGTGCAGGGCGAGTGCGTCTGGGTGTATGGCGCTTAGCCCAGCGGTTGTGCGTGTGTAAGGTAAGTAATATATACATATATATTATATATATATATATATATATTGGTTACATATGGTTATTATATATATATATATATATATATATATATATATATATATATATAGGCTATAAGTGTTAGAAAAAGACTAACCCATAGTAGGAAGCATCCTAGCAACTTGTAAAATACACCAATCGATTCCTCATACCTTATAACCCAGGGGTAGACACCATATTAGGCTATTCTAGGCTCAGGGGAGGCCAGAAAAGCTTGAGAAAAGTGGCACTCAGTTGGCACTATGTGGCACTCAGTTGAATCTATGTAAAACTCCTAATTTGGTAATTCTCATTGCACCAACAGACTCATTGGTAATCTCCATTGGCACTCACTTAGACCTCACCTGGCACTCCATCTATCACCATAGAACACCACATCACTAGATACCCTTACTTGATTGGGAACCATCAAAATGTAATGGAACCATCAATAATGTTGAGTCATCAAAGATGGCACCATCAAAGTTGAGCCAACAAACATGAACCATCGCGATAGTACCCATCAAAGCTGAGGCATCAAAAGCTGAGATATCAAAGTTGAGGCATCAATGCTGCGGCATCAATCCATCAAAGTTGAGGCATCAAGCTGCGGCATCAAAAGCTGAGGCATCAAAGTTGAGGCATCAGCATCGACCAAACATCGTGTGTGTGTGTGTGTGTGTGTGTGTGTGTGTGCAGGTAAGCGTGAGTGTGTGTGTGTGTGTGTGTGTGTGTGTGTGTGTGTGGCAGGCAGGTGAGGTGTGCGTGATGGGTGGTACGCGGCTGAAAATGGTTAGGACAGATCCACAGGTCATCAGGCACCTACATGACCATGTTAAATAATAAGTTACCTACCAAAGGCAAAGGCGGCAAGCATCTGAATGGAGCTCAAGATAAGCCCTACACCCTACACTGACCTAAGAATGGTCAATTTCAGCCCTTGATACGGTATCAAGGCCGAAATATCAAGGTCAAGACCGAAATATCAGGTCAAACAAAGCCAAGAACGAAATATCAAGGTCAAACAAGGCCAAGACAGAAAGTCAAGGTCAAGACATCAAAGCAGCCCCCAGTTGGGGCCAAAGCTGGGAGGTACGACGGTGCTGCTACGCAATCACTATGCAACCCTTCTACGAAGGGGCCGCCAAAACCTGGTCTCAAAATTCACCGTAGAATACACAAGGGCTGGACTGAAAATTTGTTCTCAAAATTGCACCCCAGCATCAAAGGGTTAACCGGAAAAATTAAATGCCAAAAAATTAGGGTTGGCGAAATTAGGTGGGCCAAAATTCGACGCATGGTTAATCAAAGGGTTTGGTCGAAAAAAATTTTGAGGGTGGGGAACTGCTGCGCACCATCATTTGGCGCACCCTCTTCGAGGGCTGCAAAAATTAGGCTGTTAAAAATTAGCTGCCAAATTGCACCCTGAATACAAAAGGGTTGGCCGAAAAAAAATTTGGGTTCTCAAAAGGTACAAGGCCAAAAGGTCAAGGTCAAAAAAAGGCCAAGGCCCAAAAGGTCAAGGTCAGGGTAATGAAAGAGATATATAGAAGAGTATATATATATATATATATATATATATATATATATATATATATATATATATATATAAATATATATATACGCAGAACACGTTCAATATCCGCGTCCTACTTCTTTGTTTACTTAAAGCTGTGGACTTGGTAACAGTGGAAAATTTTGACGGTAGCCCTATGATATTAGCCCGTGGCTTTTAGGGTTCTTGGACGATGTTTTCGTAGAAAACATACAATATAAAGATTAACCAGAATCAACTAAACCTGATTTAAACCTGGGATCAATTTAACACATACATAAACATACATAGAGTGAGAAAGAGGAGAGTGAGAGAGGTACATATACATATATACATATAGCATATGAGAGTATAGTGAATGTAATAGCCTTCGCACGGGGTTCTGTATTTCAGGCCTTCTGGTCAGCTACGTTGATATGGACTTCGTAGATGAAAGTGCGCATAACACTGGTGTTACGACGAGAGTCAGAGTTCGAGTATCGAGCATCGTTCAGTTAGTATTATTGCCGGTTCTTCCGGCCAGGAACGGGTAAATAAGGCCTGTTGGTTGACATTAAGACCGGTATAGAATGCAATAAATTCCCCGCAAATCAAATTTGACTGCATTGCATTTCACTATGCTACACAACCCCGGTCTTGGTATTGCCACCATGCGCGTACCCTCACGGCTTCCGCCGTTCGCGCGGTGGCGAACCGTAGTAATGCCTTCCACAGTAGAAGTGGTTCTCGGCTTCTCGTCTCGTCGTAGCGCAGCGGTCAAACACACGCACGCCATCTGCAAGGGTCCAGGATCGCATCCCCAGCATGGCGAAAACACATTAGGGCATTTACAGCGAATTTGATTGTAGGGTATTGCATTTCACTTATACATAATAACCCTCGGTCTTGGTATTATTATTCACCATGCGCGGTACCCTGTTTGGTCCTACGTTCGAGTGCGAGCGGGAGGAACTGTAGGACAGTAGAAGTATTCTCGGTTTCTCTTTGTCTCGTCGTAGCGTAGTGGTCAAACACATGCACGCTCATCTGCAAGGGTCCAGGATCGTATCCTAGCATGGTGAAAATACATTAGGGGTATTTACAAATATATATATATACCAGTCTTTAGGTTTTATGGATTTGCAAACAGGCGTATGATAGGGTTAATAGCTCTATGGCAGGCGGGCAGGATATATGGTGTTATGGTAGGCTTGAATGGAACGTGCGCATGTGGCGATTATAGTGAGGCGTGTAAGAATGTGGTGTCAAAGGTGATTGGTTTAGTATTAATATCGGAGTGAGGCAGGGTTGTGTTATGTCTCCCTTGGTTATTCAATTTGAATATGGATGGGGTTATGAAAGAATTTGGAGGTGGGGTGGCAGGAAATGGTGTTAGAATGATGGAGAATGGAGATGAGTGGAGGGTGCCCTACCTATTATATGCGGATGATTTGGTTTTGTGCGGCGAATCTGAAGAGAGTTTGAGAGGATTAGAGAGATTTGGCAGGGTCTGTAAAAGGAGGGTTTGAAAGTAAACGCAGATAAGAATAAGGTTATGGTTGTGATGAGGACAGTCCTCAGTGTGGAAGTTATGTTAGATGGTGAGCAGCTGAGGAAAGTCTCTCAGTGTCATGATTAAGTTGATGAGAAGGGAATGGATGATGCAGAGTGTAGTAGGAAAGTTGTGAATGACAGGAAGGTTGTTGGTGCAATTAAATCGTTGGTGAATGTAAAGGGACTAAGTCTTGAGTGCGCTAGGGTCTTACATGAGGGTATGTTGTTACCTGTGTTATTGTATAGTAGTGAGACTATGGTCTGGAATAGTATAGATCTAAAGTTCAATGTGTTCAGATGGACAATCTTAGGGGCATGCTAGGTGTGAAAAGAATTGATAAAATGAGGAATGAACGTATTAGAGAGTTGTGTGGTGTGAAGAAAGGGGTAAATGAGAGAATAAATGAAAGTACATGTTGGTTTGGTCATGTGGAAAAGGATGAATGATTGTCGGTTGATGTATAGTGGCGAGTGTGCTGCGAACCGACCGGCTGGGAGACCGAAGAAAAAGTGGATTGAGTCTGTGAACGAACCCACCTGGGCCAAGGGATGAACCCTTACATTGGCGATTTACCATAGTGAAGGTCCATCAGTCCGAAGCTCTAGGGTGGATTTTCTGTCTTGACGAGTTCTCACTAATTAATGGCTGGGCTTTCCTTTCGACTTTGTCATATTTTCACTGCTTTTCCTTTCCGATGCATGACACGCACCTTACCCCCAGTCTTGGGGAAAAGAGGTAGATAAAGAAAGAAAGAAAGAGAAATATATATATATATATATATATATATATATAAACTTTTGGAGAAACATATATATATATATATATATATATATATATATATATATATATATATATATATATATATATATATATATATATATATATATATATTATTTATTTATTTACACATAGCATCATTTCCTGCATGGTTGCAAGGTAATTTTGGTGGTGATAATTATTTACAACTATCACCACCATTCACGAAAAGAGCATTATGGTAGAAGGGGGTTTTCAGCCCCTTGCCACCAGAGGAAGATAATAATCTTCATATGACTCGACTGTTTCCAGAAATCAGCTTCACCTGCTACAAATTAATATTTTAATTTCTTCTTTATTGTTTGCTATTTAATATTCCGAACTATCAAATGAAATGTTGAAAATTTTGTAGTTCCTCCAACCCAGATTTCAAATGAAATTAATTTAAATGTATAAAATTTTGCATTGTTAAAATTTCT
>JABUQX010118827.1:0-12500 GCA_015478945.1 Trachelipus rathkii | reverse complement strand
AACCGGAATCAAGGTCGAATGATCTTAACAGGTGAATTCGGATTTTCTTATGACAAGTTCAATATTCCTTTTTTCCAGACCAGCCAAATCAATGACTTGGCGAGAACACCATGAAAGAGTAAATAAAAAAATAAATTTGTATATTAATTTGATAAGGTTACCTCTTAATAATCTAATAAAGAAAACGGATAACTTTGTGATAGAAAACTTATTTCATAGTTATGGCCTAACTATAATATTTATATTTTTTATTGTTTCAAATTGTTAAAGATAAGTTATAGTAAGTAAAAATTAATAAAATGATAAATGAATAAATAAAAACAAACGAACAATATAACAATATTTAAACAAGCATTATTATTATTATTATTATTATTATTATTATTATTATTATTATTATTATTATTATTATTATTATTATTATTATTATTATTATTATTATTATTATTATTATTATTATTATTATTATTATTATTATTATTATTATTATTACACATTATTATTATTATTATTATTATTATTATTATTATTATTACATATTATTATTATTATTATTATTATTATTATTATTATTATTATTATTATTATTATTATTATTATTATTATTATTATTATTATTATTATTATTATTATTATTATTATTATTATTATTATTATTGTTATTGTTATTAGTTTTAACTTCGAATACTAATCTTATTCTTTAACTTTCTGTTATTATCATTATGAATATTGACATTGCTATTATGACTACTATTTATATTAATCTTATTAATATTATTATTAATGTTAGAATAATCTAGCAATTAAGAAACTTATTTCTATATTGTTATTATATTATTAGCACTTAAAGTATCTTCAAAATTTACCTTATAAGGTAAATTTTGATATCTTCAATTTTATTACAAATTAATAATATGCAGTATTACGGGTATCATGTTGAACTAGAAGGACACAACAATGAGTTACAATTAGTATCCCCCTTTGGTCTTTTCAGATATTTGGGAGATTACCCTTATTGCTGTATACGGCATCCATAGATATATTGATATTTTGTATTGTATTGTATTATTAGTCATGTAATATCCATGTTATCCAAATAAGTGAAATTGTACTTTTAAACACTGAATAAAAATTTATGATTTTATGAATTATTATTATTATTATTATTATTAATTATTTATTATTTTATGGATTATTATTATTATTATTATTATTATTATTATTATTATTATTATTATTATTATTATTATTATTATTATTATTATTATTATTATTATTATTATTATTTTATATTATTATTATTATTAATAGGTTTGATGTTATTGCAAAAAATTAAGTCAATGATTTTAATTTTTCAATAAAATATTTGCATTTTTGAAATTTGAAATTAAATTAAAAAAGATAATAGCTACCGCTATAGTTGAAAAAATCTTTTACCTTTTCATAAAACTTCTAATTTTGAAAATAGTTTGCACAATTTTTAAAATAAAACATTGTTATGCTTAATTATTGATAAAGTGTTATAGTTATAAAATTATTGCTGTATAATTGATAATGTAATGGACGTTGATTTAACTTTCCAAAAGATTTTCTAGGTTAATCATATTTATGAGTTGCAAAACTTTTATATATATATATATATATATATATATATATATATATATATATATATATATTATATTATATATATATATATATATATATATATATATATATATATATATATATATATATATATTATATATATATTTTTTTTTTTTTTTGGGGGGGGTTCACCCATAAATATTTAGGGTTTTAAAAGCTCCAGTAAAATTGATGGTCATTGAATTTAATATTAATTTGAAAATAAAATTTGAATTTTTAAGCTTTTTATAATTTAAAGTATTTTAATGTTTTATTAGAAATTACATAAGTTTTACTTAATTTTTAAATTTCTTTTAGTAATTAAAGATAATCTGAAAGCAAGCGGTAACCATTTTATTAATAAATATAAAGAATATTTTGATTCAAAATATATTTGCAAGGTTTAAAAATAATATCTTCCAATTTTGATATATAGCCCGTTTTCGTTTTTGCATTTGTGCTTACGAAACGTAAGAAATGCTCGAGTTTGCGTTCGTTTTTTTCAAACTTAGTGCAAAATCGTGAAAAATGCTCACCAAACGGAAGGACTATCCGGCACAAGTCAAAATAAGGAGGCGGTTTTAAAATCAATTGAAAATGCCCTATAAGCTTATGAAATTCCCGGAATATTTATATATTCTACAATTATTTTAAAAAACAATTCTTATCTTCAATCTTTTTGAGCTTCATACTTCGTTAATCGTTTATTTTGTTGTCAATGTTTTCCTTTATATATAAATATATTATATATATATTTTTTTTAATTTAGACGGATTAGTTTAAATTGATTGTTGTTGTTTTTTTTAAGTATTTTTATTTATTTATTTTTTTAAGTTTTAACTCTTTTATTTATTTATTTATTTATTTACTTTATTCATATTTATATACTTGATTTTACTTTTGTAGCATGTCTCAAAAATATTGCATGAAATATTTTCATGAAAACATTGAAAGTGAAATTGACGATGCAATTTTTTTTTTCAAAAGTTTATTATTATTCCTTCAAGTAAAGTATGAAACAATAATCATTTTATGAATATAAAGTGCTATGGAATTAAAGTTTTCTGGAAATGTCGAAAAAATCCTTGTTCCAACAAGAAAATTTATGTGAAAAAAGAAACTTGGTTGGAGGGTTCTAGATTGCTTCTTTCTAAAATCCTGTTATTTATTTACTGCTGGTCAGAAGCATTGACGAACATTAAGTTTTGTAAAAAAGAATTAAATATATCAAAGCAAACATCAATTACCTTTAATAACTACTTGCGTGAGGTAAGTAATTTAATTTTTTAAATTGCTTCTTTAGGTTTGGTTTGGTTTGGTTTAGGTTAGGTTAGGTTAGGTTAGGTTAGGTTAGGTTAGGTTACCTTACGTTATAGTTATTCATTATTTCAGGTTTATCTGTATTTTAAATTTCTTTTTCGATTTTGCAGGTATATGCTGACGAACTTCTTAAACACCAATTATGTATTGGTGGTTCTAAACAAACAGTATAAATAGTTGAAACTCATTTCTCAAAAGAAAATACAACAGAGGCAGATTGGTCACAGAACAGTTGGTTTTTGGTGGGGTTTGTAGGGAGAGTAAACAGGTATTTATGTGTGAGGTTCCAAATAGAAACGAAAATACTTTAATTGAATTTATTAAACAATTTATAAAGCCAGTAAATATTATTATTATTAGTGGTTGCTGGGCTTCATATAATTATATTAGAAAAATTCCTAATTATAATTTTAAACATTTCTCTGTAAATCATAGTAAAAATTTTGTTGATAGTCAAGCCGGTGCTCATACTCAAAACATTAAAAGTAGGTGGAGTATTGTTAAATATAAAATAATATAAAATAAAATGCGTGAAGGAACAAAAAGGAATTATTTACATTCATATATGAGTGAATTTATGTGGCGTTTGAGGGATGATCAAACAAATACATTCGAAAGAATAATGAACGATATTGCTAAATATATATATATATATATATATATATATATATATATATATATATATATATATATATATATATATATATATATATATATATATATATATATATATATATATATATATAATATAATATATTATATATAATATATATATATTTATATATATATATATTATATATTTATATATTATATATATATATATAATTATATATAATAGATATATAAATACTATACTATAATATACTATATATATATATATATTATATATATATATATATATATATATTATATATATATATATATATATATATAGTATTGAGTAGTAACAAGGTATATTGGACTAAGCCTGTTTTACCCCACCTGACCTTTTTACCACTAGGCCTCTTTTACCCCACCCTAAAATTTGGGCAACCCTAATTTTTTTAGCCCAAATTTTTACCTGCCCTTGACCTTTTTTGGCCTTGACCTTTTTTGGCTTTGTATCTTTTTGGGCCTTGTAGCTTCTTGACGCCCCTTCGCAGAAGGGGCTCGCCAGACGGATGCGGAGCATCCGTCGTACGTATCTCCCCCTATTTTTGGCCCCCTTGGGTTTAGGCCCCTTTGTTTGATGTTTTGGCCGTTGATATTTCGGCCTGTGATATCGTTCACAGGCCTGAAAATTGACCATTCTAAAGATTCGTAAGAGATTAGTAGGGATTATGCTTGAGCTCGGGTTGAAATTGACCATTCTTAAAGATCAGTGGAGGTCTTAGTAGAGATTATCTTGAGCACATACAGTTACCTGCGCCCTTGCCTTTGGTAGGTATCTGTGCTAACATGAGGTCATGTAGGTACCTGACCTGTTTGGATCTGTCCTAACTTATTTCCATCCGCGGTCACACCTACCCCTACACCACACAACACACACACACACACACCACACACACACACATGCACGTGGCTACGTATATATATATATTATATATGATATAATATATATTATATATATTATATATATATATATATTATTATAATATATATATACTATATATATATATATATATTATGCAAACACGTGCTCACCTACACTCACACTCACGCCTACACCTACACACACACACACACACACACACACACACACACACACACACACACACACACACACACACACACACACACACACCTCGATATTTTGATGCCTCGCTTTGATGCTCAACTTTGACTGGCCTCGCATTGATGCCTCAAACTCTTTGATTGCCCCGCTTTGATGCCTCAGCTTTGATGCCTCAACTTTGATGCCTCATCTTTTGATGACTCATCTTTGATGACTCAACTTTGTTGGCTCAACTTTGATGGCTCAACTTTGATGACTCAGCTTTGATGACTCAACTTTGATGACGTCATCTTTGGCGGTTCATCTTTGAAGGTACCTATCTTGATGACTCAGATTTATTGATGTTTAGTTATTTTGATGGTTTCAGTTACATTGTTGCATGGTTCCCATCACCGTTAAGGATGTTAGGATGTGTTCTATTAGTTTCTATAAGTCTTAGAGGAGTGCTAGGTGAGTGCCAGAGGTGAGTGCCAATGAGTGCCCAAGTGAGTGCCACATGTGCCAAGTGTGAGTAGCCACAGTAGTGCCAACTGAGTCCACTTTGTTCAAGCCTTTTTCTAGCTCCCCGGAGCCTAGAATAGCCCTATTATGGGTGTCTACCCCTAGTTATAAGTATGAGGAATCGATGTGTATATTACAAGTGGGCTTTTTCAGGGGGGATTGGGGGGCCTTTTTCCTACTATGAGTTAGTCTTTTCTAACACTTATAGCAACGACAGAATAATAATCTAAAGAGTTACACATTTGAGACAGTGACCGCAAACGTTTCCGAGTCCGCGTCCGAGGAGCCCCCGTCGCGAAACCGCCGCGTGCGCCCGCAGCGCAATATTACCGCGCGAACGCCGCGGTGCCGCAGGGCGCAATATTTCCGCGTAACCGCCGCGCGCGCCCGCAGACGCGCAATATTACCGCGCGAACAAAAATATGATATCAATGTAAATTATTCAAGAATTTCCTTTTCAAATATACTATGAGTCATTTTATTTTACTACAATTTACGAAATTTTATTAAAAAAAAACATATACTTACATACCTTAAAGCAGTTAAATCAGTAAATCATAGAGGTGTTTACCTAGCACCAAAGGGCTTAGATGCTTTGTTTTACTGTTTTACTGCTGTTTTACTCATATGCTTTACTGCTTTAACTCATATGTTTATTAACATTACATACCTTAAAGCAGTAAATCAGTAAATCAATAGAGGTGTTACCTAAACACCAAAGATTAGTATGCTTTTTGGTTTTACATTGTTACTGCTTTAACTCATATGCTTACTGCTTAAACTCATATATTTATTAACGATTACATACCGTTTAAAGCAAGTAGAATCAGTAAATCAATAGAGGTGTTACCTAACACCAAAGGGATTAGTATGCTTTTGTTTTACTGTTTTACTGCTTTAACTCAAATGCTTTACTGCTTTAGCTCATATATTTATTAACATTACATACCTTAAAGCAGTAAATCAGTAAATCAATAGAGGTGTTACCTAACACCAAAGGGATTAGTATGCTTTTGTTTTACTGTTTTACTGCTTTAACTCATATGCTTTACTGCTTTAACTCATATATTTATTAACATTATGTTTTCTTTTATATTTTTTATTTATTATTTTTTATTATTTTATTATTTTATTATTTTTATTATTTTTATTTTTATTTTGTTTTAATACTTTTTATTTATTATTATTTTTATTATTATTATTATTTTATTATTTTTATTATTATATTTATTTCTATTTTTATTTTGTTTTAATACTTTTTATTTAATACTTTTTATTATTATTATTATTTTTTATTTTTATTATTTATTTATTTTCTATTTTTATTTTGTGTTTAATTTTCTTTTTATTTAAAAAAATTTGTAATGAAAGGAAAAACACACGCAGTGTCTGCTATATAAACATTTTATTTTAATAAAATTGTACGAAATTTTAATAAAAACCTTTTTATATATACGAGTTTTAGGGGTAGTAAAATCTTATTTTTCATTTTAAAGCATTTATTACATAATTAGAAACTATAAATCATTGACATACAAATTTTAGCATCAGATATATTTTACAAGTTTATTAAAACATTACATATTTAAAAGCACATAATGAAATTAAATACAATAGAACTCCACATAAAATTAGAAATAAAGGGTGGAACAGGGTAAGACCAGTTTTTACACAACCTTACATAATTTCTCCTATAAACAATAAGAGAGAAAACGATTTTTTTCAATATAAATTTTAATTCAAAGAATCCAATTATGTGAACAGCATCGTTTTTTGCTCTATACGGATCCAAGTCTGTTGAGGTGATTGACGAGGCAATGTATGAATATGAAGCGGTCCTTCTCAGACTTTACAGGAGTTTATTTCGTTAATAGCGAACACACCCAAAGCGAATGCTCATTTTTAAAAACACCGATTTATTTTTCCTCTTCATTCATCTAATTAATTTGCAAAAGTTACGTTGCGTACTCTGTCAATTTCCAGTGAGTTGAGGATTGCTCAAGACTGACCACTACAGTGAGGGTGATTGTGTAGACTTGATCCAAAAGACGAGACTTAGTCCTATGTGCCCTTATCTCAAAAGTTAAAAATGATAGGCGTTACAAGCGGAAGGTCGGCTGTGAGATCATAGGCATATAAATTACTTTTCTTTGCGTATTCTTCAAGATTTAAGCCGGTCCCACTATCATTACATGTCATTACATGATACAGAATTGGCTATTAAGTCGTAAAAAAGGACGAGTGACAGAGAGATAAGTCTCCGTTGTATAACATTTCATAATCACGTCCGTGATTCATAGGAAATGTTATACAACGGAGACCATCTCTCTTACTCGTCCTTTTTACGAGCTTAATAGCCAATACTTATCAGTGTAATGATAGTGGCGACAGGCTTAATCTTGAGAATACGCAAAGAATAGTAATTTATATGCCTATGATCTCACAGCCGACCTTTCAGCTTGTAACGCCTATCATGTGGACATTTTTCCGTTTATAGAGCAAAAAAACGATGCGGGTCACATAATTCATTCTTTTGAACTTAAATTCGATATTGAATAATCATAAAATATCACCTTATTTTAAAATATTAATAATGTTAAGGTTGTGTAAAGTGTGTAAGTAAATCTGGTCAACCCTTATATTCTAATTTATGTGGAGTCTATTGTATTTATTTCATTATGTGCTTTTAAATAATGTATGTTTTATAAACTTGTAAATATATTTGATGCTAAAAATTTGTATGTCAATGATTTTATAGTTTCTAATTATGTAATAAATGCTTTAAAATGAAAATGCGCGATTTTACTACCCCTAAAACTTCGTATATATAAAAAGGATTTTGTAACTTTTCCTTTATTAAAATGAAAATGTAACTATATTAGCAGACACTGCGGTGTGTTTTTCTTTCTTACCAATTTTTAAATAAAGTATTAAAACAAAATAAAAATAGATATAAAATAATAATAAAAAATAATTAAAATAATAATAATTAAATAAAAAAGTATTAAATAAAAAGTATTAAAACAAAATAAAATAGAAATCAAATTTATATAAAAATGAATAAAATAATAATAATAAGAAAAAATAATAATAAATAAAAAGATCAAGATCTTATTCCATAAAAATATAAAAATAATGAAAAAATTAAAATTAATAAAATAATAATAACATAAAAATTATAAAGAAAACATAATGTTAATAAATATACTGAGTTTAAAGCAGTTAAGCATATGAGTTAAAGCAGTAAAACACAAGTAAAAGCAAAAAGCATACTAATCCCTTTGTGTTAGTTAACACCTCTATTTGATTTACTGATTTACGCTTTAAGGTTTAATTTAATAAATATATGAGTTAAAGCAGTAAAGCATCTGAGTAAAGCAGTAAACAGTTGTTAAAACAAAGCCATTTACTAATCCCTTTTATGAATAGTACCCCCCTCTATGGGTCACTGATTTACTGCTTTAAAGGTATGTTAATGTTAATAAAATTATGAGTTAACAGTAAAGCATATGAGTTTTAAAGCAGTAAAACAGTAAAACAAAAAGCATTTACTAAATCCCTTTGGAGTGTTAGTAACACCCATTGATTTACTGATTACTGCTGTAAGGTATGTAATGTTCATAAATATATGAGTTAAAGCAGAAAGCATATGAGTAAAAGCAGTAAAACAGTAAAACAAAAGCATACTAATCCCTTTGGTGCTAGGTAAACTCTATTGTTTGATTGACTGATTTACTGCTTTAAGGTATGTTAAAGTATATGTTTTTTATAAAATTTCGGTACAATTGTAGTAAAAATGAATTAGGCTCATAGTATATTTGAAAAGAAATGTTCTTTGAATAGTTTACATTGCTATCATATTTTTCGTTCGCGCGGTAATATTGCGTATGCGACGCACGCCCGGCGGCGGTTACGCGGAAATACTGCGCGCCTGCGGGCACACGCGGCGGCGGTTACGCGTGAATATTGCGCCTTCGGGCGCACGCGGCGGTTTCGCGACGGGGGCTCACCTGCGGACGCGGACTCGGAAACGTTTGCGGTTACTGTCTCAACTGTGTAACTCTTGTAGATATTATATTCTGTCCGTGCATATAAGTGTTAGAAAAAGACGTACTCATAGTAGGAAGCATCCTAGGAACTTTTTTAATATACACCAATCGATTCCTCATACCTTAGTACCTAGGGGTAGACACCCATATTAGGGCTATTTTAGGCTCAGGGGAGGCTAGAAAAGGCTTGAAAAAGTGGGGCACTCAGTTGGCACTATGTGGCACTCACTTAGCACTATGTGGCACTCACTTGGCACTAATTGGCACTCACTGGGCACTCACCTGGCACTCATCTGATACTCATAGAACACTAAAAGGACAACCCTAGACCATCCTTACGGTGAGGGAACCATCAAAATGTACTGAACCATCAAAATATACTGAACCATCAAAAAATCTGTAGTCATCAAGATAAGTACCTGTCAAAGTGAACCGCCAAAATGACTCATCAAAGTCGAGTCAATCAATAATGCTGAGTCATCAAGTTGAGCCATCAAATTTGAGCCAGCAAAGTGAGAGCCAGTCAAAGATGAGTCACAAAGATGATCATCAGAGATGAGCATCAAAGTTGAGGCCTCAAAGCTGATGCGTCGACACTTCTGAATATCAAAGTTAGGCTGCTAAGTTGGGGCATGCAAAGTTGAGGCTTCAAAGCTGAGGCATCAAAAATGTACCGTGTGTTATGTGTGTGAGGGTTGTGTGTGTGTGTGTAGTTTAGGCGTGAGTGTGAGTGATAGTGAGCCACGTGTTCGGCATAATTATAATTCTTAATAGTTGTCACTAGTTTATTTTAAATAATATATATAATGTATATGTGTGTGTACTATGTACAATTATGTAATATAGTATCTATATATAGTCTGTCTGAGGCATAGGTGTCTGCGTGTGTGTGTAGCGTAGGTGTTGACTTGCGGATGGGAAATAAGTTAGGACAGATCCAAACAGTTCAGGTACCTACATGACCTCGAGTTAGGACAGTTACCTACAAAGGCAAGGTGGCAGGTACCTGTATGTGCTCAAGATAATCTCTACTAAGAAACCTCCCACTGATCTTTATAGAATGGTCAATTCAACCCCAGCTCAAGGATAATCCCTGACTAAAATCTCTGTCGATGCCTTTGAAAAATGGTGAAAGTCAACCAAGATACCGATTTCAATTGTAGTATAAAAGCGCAAACCACTTTCAAAAAGGGGCCTAAGCCCTCAAAGGGCCAAAAATGGGAGACTACCGTACGACGGAGGCTCGCATCCGCTCTTTGGCGGCCCCTTCTGCGAGGGGCGTCAAGAAGCTACAAGGACACAAAAAGATACAAGGCCAAAAAAGGTCAAGGCCAAAAAAGGTTTCTTCATCGATTAGTGTCCGTATGTTTTAACTTTTTAATGTAAGTCATTCTCCGATCTTAAGTTCTCTAAGTGTTTTATATAAACTAATAACTTTAATGAAACCATTCTCCGTTTTATTTTCCTCTAAGTGTTTTAATAAATCAATATCTCTCGCTGATTACCACTATATACAAAAGGATTAATAAGAAACACATCTAATACTTTAATGAACTAAAATATCCCATTACGCCAAGGGTTCTACAATTATTATTTAAACCAGCGTTTCTCAACAGGGAGGATAGGGTGCGACCTCCAAGGAGGAGCAGCCGAGCGGATAAACGTGAGGTTCGCGGATGATGGTTCACAAAAAATAAATATTGGAAATCAAATTTTACCGCAGTTTGTTATTTATTAAAAAGTTTAACATACTTAATAATAATAAAAATAATCATACTACTAAAACTAATGTCATCTGAATACAAGCATACTTTCTCTATCTATAGAAGATTTATGAATGGATATGGCCTACTAAACATGAGTGAAGAATTTTTAGCTAAATTTATCAGTTTTCCTTTATAATAAACGTAAATACTAGATAAGACCCTATTATAACTTACTAATTAATTTATAAAAAATAATACTCATATTTCTAGTGTTAATAAAACTAACTACAATAATCTAAGTTATATAAATTAAATATTTTAATAGATAATATTTATGATAATAGCAGTCATATTACTTATCCATTAGCAGCAGACATATCTTATAACTTAATAATAATCATAGTTAAATACAAGCTAGTCTGCATGGCAAAATTGTAAGTAGGCTAGAGATCGACTTTAAGCGAGTAGTCTGGCAACTCTGATTGCAGGTAATGAAGATCAATTGTATATTTTATGTAAATTAATTAATATTTAAAAAATCTCGTAATATTAAAATAGATCAATTTAGGTGATAATAAAATAACTAATTAGTTAATTTACATATAATTATATATATTATAATTAATATTTATTAATAATATTCTTGGTTAAATTGTTAATTTAAAATTTATAGTAAATAAAAAATATGTAGTACTTAGCTACTTAAGTAGTCAGCCGGAAACAGGCAATTACAGAGGTTGCCTAGACTAAAAGAAAACGGAATTATTTTTTTTAACTCGGAAATGCACCAATCTCTAATATTAAAAAAAGGAATAGAGTAGAAATTGATGACGGCATCAAGGTCGGCCCTTCGAACAAATCATATAATAATATATAATATATATATATTATATAATATATATATTAAGTATATATCAAATAGATATAAGACTAGTGATAGAGATATATAGGTAATATATAAATAATAATATTTAATATATAATATAAGATAGATTATATATATAATAGATATATATTTATATATATATTATATAGTAATATAATAATTAACTAATTAAATAGTGGCATTGAAACGGTAATATTATAGAATTAAGTATGATGATGCTCTCATCTGAAAAATCGGCCAGTGGGCGCCTAGTACTACTATTTATCCAGACCCTAGTGTATAAATAAACCGCCAGTTGATAATATATATATGAATATAATTATATTTATTTATTATATGTATAATAAGGTCGCGAGGTTACTAACTTTAGTTTGAACTTCGGGGGGTCGACGTATAAAGAGACTTAGAAGTGCAGAACGCTAGATTATATTCAAACAATTTACACGTTCAAGTGGTTTAAATTATAAACTATTTATAGCTACTATATATATAATATATAATAATTATAATTATATATATATATATAATAATATTAATATAAGTATTATATAATATATATATATAACTATTAATAGTATATATATATATATTATATTAATAATCTAATATTATATATTATATATAAATATATCTTAATACTATATATATATATTTAAATATTATATTACATAAATAACACTACAAATATACTATAATTTTAT